>CAUYSK010064147.1:0-15705 GCA_963575035.1 Avahi laniger | reverse complement strand
GCCGCCGCCGCCGCCGCCGCCGCCCCCGGCGCTGGCCGGGCCACCGCCGCCCGCGCCGCCCGCGCCCCCGGCCGAGGCGGACGCGCTGCCCGCGGCGCCGGGCGCGCCGGCCGTCGGGTGGTGGTGGTGGCTGGCGGCGTGGTGGTGGTGGTGGTGGTAGTGCGGGCCCGCGCCGCTCTGCGCGGCGGCCGCGGCGATCACGGCGGACACCACGGCGGCGGCGGGGCCCATCTCCTCGCCGCTGCCGCTCAGGGAGGCGCCGGCGCCGGCCCCGGCCCCGGCCGCCGCGGCCAGCTGCTGCGCCCCGCGCGCGTAGCCATCGAAGCCGCCCTGGAGCTGGTGGCTGTTGCTGATGAGCGCCTCGACCGCGTCCTCGGGGCTGAAGCCCAGCGCCTCGGGGTTCAGCTGCTGCGGGTAGCCGGTCATCCAGTAGTAGTCTTCCAGGTGCGCCTTCTGCTCGCTGCCCGAGCCCGGGCTGGGCGCCGAGAAGCTGGGGGAAGGGGGCACCGAGCTGCACGGCGTGCTCATGGGGGTGGAGGACAGCGAGCCCCCGGCGATGAGACGGCCGCACTGGCTGATGATGCGGTCGGTCTCCACCGGTTCCTTTTTCACTTCAAACTTCATCAGATCGAAGTCATTAACATATTCCATGGCCAGGGGACTGGTGGGCAGGTCGGAGTTGCTCATCGCCAGTTCTGATGCCATTCTCCTGCCGCCGCCGCCGCCGCTCCGCCAGATGGGCTGCAGGAGAGGGGCCAGCGGGCTGTGCTGGGTGGCCAGCGGGTGAGCCAGCTTGCCGGGCTGGGGCGCTTCTAGCTCGCGCGGCGGTGGCTGGCCCGAAACCTCCGAGCGCGCTCACACCCCCCGCCCTGCCCGCGCCCCCCGCGCCCGCCCTCCCTCCCCCTGCTCACGCCAATGTGCTCGCTCGCTCGCCCCGGCCCCTCCTCGCTCTCTCGCTCGCTCGCCTCCGTGCGCGCCGAGCCGGCGGCTTCAGGCTCGGGCAGGTCCTCCGCGGGCTGCGGCGGCGGCGAAGCCGGAGGAGCCCGGCCGGGTGCGCGGCGTCCCCCGCTCGCCGCTCCGCTGCGCGCTTTGCATAAGGAGGGCTCGCCTGGCCGGCCGGGGCTGCGGCGGGGCGCGCGCGGCGGCCGCTCGGGGCTGGAGGCGCGGCGGGCGGCTGTCCGGGCGGCGCGGGCCTTGGCACGGGGGAGTTAACACTTCATGCTTCTCGCCTCCTCTTCTGCCTGGCTCTCTTTATTATTTTTCTCCTCTCCTCTCTGTCTCTCTCTCCCCCTCGCGCGCGCGCTCTCTCTCCCTCCGTGCAAAGTGCAAGACAGAGGTGCAGCCCGGCTGGAGGAAAGGGAGGGGGGAGTTTAGTTCTTTCTTGCCGTTTTTTTAAAAAAAGCAAAATAGCGAAGTCCTGGGGAAAAGACGAGGCAGAGAGCAGACGGGGGAGGGGGAGGCCGAGCCGACGAGCAGCCGGAGCTACAGCTCGAAGATGAAAAAAGATTTTAAAGCCTCTGATCCAGCAAGAAGAGTTTAAAGCAATTGCTGAGTTTTATAGCACTCGTGACGTCAGGTCCAAATGGGAAATTGACTGGCACTCCCGGCCAATGGGAGGCGGCGAGAGCGGCCGCGATTAGCATAATAGTATAGAAACAAGGAAACTTTTCGGAGCTGTCAATCAGGGCCCAATCAGCTGACTGTCAGCTGGGACGGGCTGGCTTAACCCTTCCGGCGCCGCAGACTCCCCGGGAGGGAGCTAGGCCCGGGCGCAAAGTTTGGTGTAAGAGGGGAAGGAGTTTTTCAGAGGGGACTTTCAGAACCCAGGCGGACCCGGGAGGACGGTTTGCTTTTCTTTGGAGCGCGAGAGAGGCCTGCCTTCCGGACCCCAGCTGCCCAGCCATTCTGTCCGCCGGGATTGGCCTGACTCCCCTCCCCTGTCTGCCCCCCACCCCCAGGATTGTGCATTCGCCTAGCTGCTTTTCCTCTTCGCTTCACCTTTGGCACCCAGGTGTCTGCCGGGGGGACCTCCCTTCTCTGAGCCTGGCGGTGCCCGGAGCTGAAACTTGGCCCCAACTCTTTGTACCTCTCCAGGGAGCCCGTGCGCGGGCTGGCGGGGAGAGGGGAATGCGCTGGGGCGCGGGGATCGGGGCTGAGAGCCGGACGCCGCCCCACCGTGCGCCTGCCCGGGCGGTTCGGAGCCCACGGAGAGAGAAAACCCCTTTATCACTGTCTTTTAAAGGAGGTAAAATAAGTTGTTTAGGGGCCATTCTTTGCGGGGACTGGCTGCCCGCTGGCGCCGCGTGCCCTTGGATGGAGCGAGCGCCCGGGCGAGTTAACTTCGGGAAAGCTCAAAGTCAGGGCAACTGGGTTCAGCCCTCCAGCTCCCAACTCCGGCTGGAGTTTGGCCTTTGAGATTCATATCCCCTCCCCACACACCCCGCTCACCTATCGCCTTATGAAATCTGACCCCTGTTTATCAGGGTCAGGCGCGCCCTTTGCACTTCTACGTTTCACTTAATTATTTCGGACTCGATCGTGGTGGGGAACAAGGGGGAAAAACAATACCCCAGTCCTCACCAGCTCCCCTCGAAGGGTTAAATTTTAAACCGCGGATTTCTCGGACAAGCCCGGAAACCCATAGTGGGGGTGGGGTGGGGGGAGGTGGCTCCCCCCCATCTCCCCCGTTGCAAATGCTAATCACTAGTTCAGTTTTCTAGATCGATTCTGTTAAAACTTATGCAAAACAGAAAAAAAGGAGAAGAAGAAAGAAAAAGAAAAGAACAAGAAAGAAACCAACCACCCTGTTTCTAAGATTTTAAAGCGATAGGCAAATCGGAGAAGCCGAGATTTATTTGGGGGAAAGCGAGAGTGCGCGGAGCGGACCCTGCATTTGCAAGATCAGCCCTCCCGGTGAGAAGTTGAGACTGTTGATTCCTCCAATTAATGAAATGCATTTGGTGTTAATCGTATTTATTTTACTTTATGGGAGGGGGAGACGCTAGGAGGGTGCATTAAAAAAAAAAATTCTGAAAGCCTGCAAAAGGATCGAAGAGTGAAAACTATTGTTGGACCCAGTTGGTTTTTGCCACAACAGCGCCACCTTTCGGCAAAGGTCAGTTGAAATTGATCCGTGTCCAGTTTTGTTGATGAAGTGAGTGTGAAAGGAGGAAGGACCCGCAGAAAGTTAGTGTGGCTGCAGTGGGAGTCGCCGCCGACCCCATAGGAAACGGGGCCCCAGAAAGTGCTGGCAAATGAGGGGATCATTCGTTCCCTCCTGTTCTCCTTGAGTGTTGACAAAAAAGGCCACGGGGACATAGACACCCTCCGGGCATAGTTCTGGCTGAGAGACGTTTGCAAAGTGGATCCCATGTAACAACAGGGCCCCAAACTCTTTAAAGGTGCCAGGATGGATTTTCAGCGGGCTTTATGGCAATATCAATAGAATTAAAGTTACTTGTAATTCAGTGATAAATGAGATGTCTCGAGTAAGTAAGATTAAGTGCAGTGCTATAAAGTTGTTTATCTGAAAAGTAATTCGCAGAAAACCTGACTTCTGACACTTAGTCATATATTAAGCCAGCTTCTCGAACATTGCACTTGAGAATGGTCTTACCCACCCCACAGCGTGCTTTACTATTTATAACGAGACCTTAGGTGTCTCTCACTGGCTTCCTACACCAGATTAGACCTGTGTTAATTTCTCTGATGCTGGCAGCCGTCAGTTTCAGCAAACCCAGAAATCCTTAATAGGTGACTCCCCAAAAGATTTGTAGGCACATTCTAAGCCTGAAAGACCGGCGCTGTTGGTATTTTATGGACAACACTTTTTTTTTCGTCATTACTGCCGAGAAGTTGTTTATAAGGGTAGTTTTGGTTTTATGGGAGCACTTTGTTGAGGTGGAATAAACCATGTCTATTACCGATTTGGGGAAGAAAGAGTGAAGATTGTGTCAATATTTATGCAACCTAGTAGAATTCCCTTGCTTTCCTCCTCTTTAACAATATTTTACCTAGCAACGAAGTTGAGGGATTATAGTTTCTGTATTCGGAGGAAAATCCACGGCTTAAATTATGTAAACATTATGTCATTTAGTATTGTCCATAGCAATGGTTATCCAGGTCTTTTTAAAAAATCAGTAGCCACAAATGTCTGAAGTTTATATTTTTCATGTAAAATATGAATTTAAGTGTATTTAGAAAGAATTGTTTTTTTGTTGTTCACGATTTTTAAAAATCCTTTTGCATCACATTTTTGTTAAAAGCTGTAAAGTATGGTAGATGCCTCCCCAAAAAATATTTTTGGCCAGGAAAACTGAAACTGCTACATTTATAAATACATAATATTTTATACACAAAGTTTGCTAATGACAAAGACCATGACATATGGATTCATGGCTGCATACCTCATCGTTGCATTGTTATATATCATTTCTAGAAATTAAATGCCCATGTTTGGGAAACTAAATGTATTATCATCTGCACATTTTTTATGGTTTATTTTTGTACACTGCTGTCAAGCCATATTTTTCTTTCCCTTCTTGCAGAATCTTTTATAGTGTCCCCTTTTCTCTTGAAAAAAGAGGATCAGAATTGTTTTTTAGATGTGTGGCAGCAGTGCTCTCAGGCTTGTAACTTCATTCTCATTTTTGTCCTTTTTACTTTATTATTTAGTGATTCACAGGGGTGTCTAAACATTTACAGTTCTCTGTTAGCGGCGCTTCTTTTATAACAATTGAGCTCTCTCATTTTAATTAGTACTATTCAGGTTTTTGATTCTCTACAATTACAGCAGGCCACATTTCTTTAGACTTCTTTGCTAACATCGTTTGTTTCACTTCTATCCAAGCCAATCTAATCCAAATACAATGTGAACTGTGTTTTCTCACTGCTTAATATCCCCTTGCCATATAATACTCTAGTAATCTCTGTCGAGCAATATACAGTAATTTAGAAATCATGCATTTGTCATTATTGACCAATTCAAACCAGTGGCATTAAAGTTTCTGGAAGCGATGAATATTTACAGATTTTTGAGGGGGAGTAAGCATGGGTCGAATCATGTAGAATATTGCGAAACGGTCCTGTCAAAAACACAATTTTAGTTTCACATCAGTACGTACATAACATCTTCAAAAAAGAAAAATAAGACCCCTCTGTTCCTGTCCAAATTACAAAGATTAAAAGCTAAAAGGGTTATGGTTTTCCTGATTGTGAGTTATAACAACTCAAGTGTATCATGTTGGAATCAGATATACATAATCTGAATAGAATGGGATGCTTCAAGTATAGTATCTGAAGTCTTCGTTTATCTAGGAGCTGATTTTATGATGCAAAACTAACCAGCGTCCACTAAATTTCACCATGAAACCAACTAAATTGATTCGAGAAAGAGTTCTTCAGAGTAACCGAATGATAAGGCGTACATTGTTCTTAGATCTAGTGTTAGAGAAATCCTTTTAACAGTCTTCAGTTAGCCGGGTAAGTAAATCACAAATCACTGTTAGCAGATTCATGGAAGAAAATTAATAGAATCAGACGAGATAATCTGATAAGGGTAAAATTGCTGAGGAAACAGTCTTGCCTCATATTGGAGGATGTGAAACAACAGTCTGATTACTAGGAGTCTTTATGAATAGGTGAATTATGTGCTGAATAATCATCAGAGTAATTCAGCATTTATTAATTCTTTTCTCTTTAAGCAATTCACAGTTGTAAGTTAAAGCCGCTCTCTCTTTGAAGATACATCTTTTATAATTTTTATTAGAGGTAATTTATTATTTGCATTACCTGTATTTACTTCATAATTGAACATTTTGCATTCAAATTTATGTAATGCATTATGCTTGAGAATATATTTCTGCCTGATTAGCATAAATAGTCACTTACCTCATGAATTACTAACAAAGTTTATCTTAAAATATAGGTTTTTTTATTAAGTGGAACACAAACATATGTACAATAAATTCTGATTTTCTGGTGCAGTTAGAGAACAACTCACATTTGGTTACGGGGACTCGAGGGGAGGAAGCAAAATACACACAAATGAAATTTGTAAGTTTCTTTCCAAGAGTATCATTCAGGTAGAGATGTGTAGGGGTGGGGTAGGGGGAAAAGTGAAGGAGAAGGTATTGGGCTTTTCATATACTGTTTGGATTATTTATTGGATGATCTTGACATGAAATGTGGATTCTGGAAAACCCTGTAATTAGAGAGATCTCCACCTTTGTAGAGGACCGTGATAGCAAGTAAATACCATTGACAGAGTTTGGGGGTTCTGCTTATTTGTATTTTTAATTTGTTTGTTTATTTGTTTTTTTCCTCTGCAGGGTTTGTCCTTAGAATACAATACACAGCATTTAATGAAATGCTTGTTTGTTTGGTACCAGAGATGTGAAAAACCCAGATGTTCTCTGCAGTGAGGATTCCTGGGGAGGTGTGGCAGTCTTCTTCCCCACCGTCATCCTACAAAGACGCCCAACATGGCCTGGCAGACAGGCAAGGTTTAAAAAATAGTTTTGTGCACACGTGATTGTTGGAAGGAAAGGACTTCTTTTGGTTTTATGCACTAGGCAGAGATATAAGAAGATGGGGCCTATTCCCTGGTCTTGCTATTCCAAATCAACAGATTTCCAGAGTTTTCTTTTCTTTTTTTTTTTTTTTCCCCTTCCCTCTTTCCTTTTTCAGGGCATAGCTGTCTCCTTAGATTTTTCTTTTCCTCCAATTAGGGAATGCTTAAAATTCGATCTTCCCGTATCATCCCTTTTGATCCTATTCTCAGCTTATACCAATGAGGGAATTTGTCTCAAAAGCACTCAACCCTTCAAAGATATTTATTGTGGTGAACTCAGAACTGATTAAAAAAACCTCAGGAATAGAAAAGGAGACCTGCCTGATATCGGAACGATCGTTATGCAGGTTGTGTCTTTTATGCATGATAACGCAGAGGACGGGCTGGTCGGTCCTGCTAGCCCCGTGACGTTCTGTTCGCCCTCCTTCCTAACCCTGGTGATGGGGTGATTCCTGGCTCCTGTTCCGAAGGCATTCAGCAGCCGTTCCACCTGGGAAGGAATTGCAGTTCTAGAAGATACAGAACAAAATCAGATACTCCTGCGATGACCAGGATGAGTAAGTTGATACAGACGATTTCAGAATGTGTGTGTTTCTGAATTTGTCTGTCTGGGACCTGAGGAAAGATGGCCCTGTTTGATATCTTAGCTCTTGGTTGCATCCTGGGTGCTGTAGAGCTTTCTCCTGTGTTGTTCTGTGCACTGAAAACACCAAATATGCACAGTGACAGTGACATCCTCACAGTGTCATCTGTCATGACTCAGTGTCCCTGATCTGATGAAGAACGGAGAATTGGGCTAACTCTCCCAAATAAAAATTAAAGCAAAATTTATAGACCTCTGCTAGTATTTTGTATTTAGTAACTTTATGACAGCAATACGTGCTCCTTGTTAAATATAAGTGTGTGAACTAGACAGAAATAGGAGGACATCAAACAAAAGGACTTCTAGTCCTCATTTTCATGCCAGGCTCCTAATCTTCGTCGCAAGTGTTCCCATCTGTAGTCATTGAGACATGTGTGTATACTTTTTGCAGAATGGACTCATAGCATGGATGTAGTTCTTTAACTTGTGCTCCCTTTAAAACACGGCCACCTTCACAAGAGCAAAAAGAGGTTTTGGGCACTTCTCCATGCTTTGTTGGAATTCACCTAACGGAATCTCAGATTGGGAGGAGTCAGAGATCTGATCTTAACATCCCCTTTCCAACCAGTGCAAGAATCTGAGTCGGCTCTACAAACCCTGGTAGGCGAACTGGAGGCAGGCAGGCCCGACTTCTCCACTCGGTACGGTAGACACGGGGCCCACTAGAATGTTTTGGGTCCACAAAAATGTTTTAATTTCTTTTAAAAATCCAAAGAAAAGAAGGAATATAATCTAGCATGGATGATATCTGTTGTCATACTAATGCAGTCATAAAATATAATTAAAATGGTTTTTTATGGAAGAGGAGGTCACTAGGAAGTCAAAATGCATAGGGCCCACAGAAGTCCACACATAACTCTGACAGCACACACTTGATCATCTCCAGTTATGGGGAACTCACTACCTCTCAATATACCTTCCACCCTATCCATTTATCTTCCCGTAGTTCTTGAGGTTGTAAAGAAAGCTTTTTGTTTGTTTGTTTTGATGTGAAGTCATACTCCCTTCTATACATCAGTTGTGATTTTTTATATTCACAAGCCCATGTATAATAAGTCCTCCTATGCCAGAGGGTCTTTGGAAAGTTGGAGACAGCCAATGTGACACCCTTCCCCTGCCTTTTGTTTTTCATTCTAAACATGGTCCCTTTAATGTTTCCACACACACCTTGACTCCGAGTGCCCCTGCCTCCTGGTTGCCAAGTCCCAGGTGGACCCGCCTGGCTCCTGCTGCCCTCTGAGGGTTCAGGTCTCACAAGGGAACCCAGATGCCCAGCTGTGAGCCTCTCATCACAGAGCGAGCACCACACTACACCTCCTTAAGCTGCAGTCTGTCTGCTCCCGATGCAGACCAGAATTTCAGGAGCCTCCCCGGCAGACACATAACTCTGGTGACTCATGGAGCAGGGACGGTGCTCTCAAGCCCGGGCCTTCTCTCCTCACGTCTCCCCCATCCTATATTTGTGTGCTGATGTGTCTGAGCCCAGGCACAGAAATGTACGACAGTCCCCAGCAGGCTCCATTTCCCTAGATTCAGTCTGTTCCCGGCTTGTCGAAATCTCTTTGGATCTAGGATGTGCCATCGACTAGTTCTAATTTGCTTCCCAGCTCAGTGCCAGCTGCAGATGAAATTGATGTGCTTTTTATACGTCTTACCCGCTCTGAACCGGGTCCCTCATCTGCAAATGGAGTATTGTCAGGACTAGAGATTGTGCCTGTGAAGTGTCTCCTGCGGCATGACCCTGGAGGAGCTCCCTAAGTGGCTGGTGTTGAATTTCCCTCTGTGCCCCTGAGCTGTTGATAACAACAGTGTTGGAAAGGACCCAGCCCTGTGGCATCCCGGTAGAGACCGTCCCACCCAACTCCCAATGATTATGCGAAGTAACCCACTGGATCACTCAAGTCCCCTAGTGGACATTGTAAACTGACTCAGTCTATTTGGTAATTGGAGTAATTTTAAACCGAATGACCCCATCTGGATGTCCTACGCATACCCTTCGAATCAATTCTAAACTAACTTTGCTTTTTTGACGGTGTAGGCAAAGCTCTCTGTTGAGAAGATAGATGACTAGATAATTGTTTCATGTTTCACATCTGCCTTTGTCTTTGTAAACCTTCGCCCTGTCAAAATACGTAGCAGTTGTCCAAAGTTGGGACCTCAGAGACTAATAAAAAATAGATGTAACCCAGAAAAACTAAGCCCTGTGTAGGTATAAAAACGTATTTGAAATCAGTTCTTTCCTCCCTGTTTTTTCTCTTGTTTAGATCACCCAGTTCCCTGTCATTTCCCGACGCCGATTTTGTAGCCAGGGGGGCTCAGAGGCATTTTCTTGAACAGAAGAGTTCAGAGTTTCAAGTGTCCACCTTTGAGCTGCAACTTGTGCCCCCTGGTCTCTCTTGAAAGGATTTAAATGTGCAGGCTTTGGCAGAATCTCCTGATCGAGCCCCGCCCCACCCCTTGCCCCCATTTAGAGAAACTTGGGAACCAGCCCATGAGTTATTTATGACCCGCAGCCTGTGTCCTGCCTCAGGGAGCCAGCCTGGGCCATCGGGGCTCAGGAGAATGGTGGGGACCCTTCAGGGAAGCGTGACAGGCTGTTGACTCTCGGCTGGGCGCAGAGCTGCTGAGTGACTAGGCTGGGGCGCTGTCTGTCGCGGTGATGCGCTGCGCTCTGGCAGACCGGAGTGGGGGGAGGTGGAGCGGTCTGGGGACACAGCCTCTGAGGTCAGCGCTCAGGTCTCCTGCAGTGTCACCCCCTGACCTCAGCGGAGCTCTTCACTCTCTTCCTCCAACTCATTTCTTCAGGCAGCAAACAGACCGCACCGCGTGGAGAGGTTACACAAACCCTCCGGATTGCACGGAAGGAATGTCTCGGCCCTTTGAGGCTGAATGCGGGGTAGGTAAACAGGGATCAGTCACCCGTAGACACGGACGAGAGCTGACAGGCCGGGTTGCTGCGGAGCCTTTGGCGGGTCGTAAATGGCAAAGTCAGAGTATCTGCGAGGTCAGAATGACAGATCCAGCCAGGTGGGGTCGGAATGGCCAGGCCAAGCCCCCCTGCACCTCCAGGCCAGAGGATGCTGTTGTTTTCGGTTGATCTTCTTCAGAGGCTTTGGCAGCAGCACAGCAAGAAGAAAAGCATGGATTTCTGAGGGTCACTGGTGGGGAGACTTACCCGGAGGTGCCTTGCTTTGGCGCCACACCGACGAGGCTGTGAATCCTTCTCCGCCCCATGCGAGAGACTGTGGGCAAGTCAGCTGACCTCTCCGGGCCTGATCTTTCCCGTCAGAGGTGGAGAGGGTTTCTGTGACCATCATGAACGTGTATACCAAGAACTTGGTGCGGTGCCTGCTCTGTCACGAGCGCTCAGAAGAACGTGACCTATTAGCATGTGCCGAGGACCGTGCTGATGTTCTCTACACACCATTTCATGGCACGGGGACTAGGGCATATGAGGGACCTGGGAAATCTTTTCCCTCCTTCTAATCTTTTATGCTCCTGTCTTAAAGTTGCACCTGTGCCTCAACCTGGCCTCTTTCTTTCCCTCTCTCCTGAGTCCACACAATTTCGCTCACCTGGAACTCCACCCTCTCCTCACCTTCCCTGCCCTCTGTCCTATTTCCTCGCTAATTCTGACTCTTCTCCAGGTCTTGGGGTTTCTCTTAAAAGCCTTACCTGTGTTCTCCTGCCCACTGGCGCCCAAGGCAGGCCGGTGCCTGGTCTCTGTGCCACTGTGTTCAAGTCTCATGTGTGTATCAGTCCCCTGCTTGTCCATGAGTGTCTTCAAGCCAGGGATGGCCCCTCTCACTGCTCCAGGTCCTTCGCCTACTACAGTGCCTGGCTCACAATAGGTGTTCAGTACACGTTTATTCCATGAAAATAATCAAACACTTAGATTCTTCACCTCTTTTTTTTTTTTTTTTTTTTTTTTGCAGCTCTAACCCACACAGAATAACCTGCCAAATGTCCCAGAAAACATGTCTTTGAAAGGGGCAGGGTGCCTGGCTGCTCTGTTGCAACACAGCAGTTCTGACATTCACCTCTCACTGGTTGGGTTGGCCCATCCTCCAATTACCAGGATGCGTATCTTGCTCACTCATTAGCTTGTATCTTTCTGAGATGGGAAATGGGTGGAAAATGTGGTTGAGATGTGTGGGCCCTGGAACCGTGGTGGGCTGCAGCGAGTCTTGCTGGGATGGATGTTTGGATGAAAGGAGGGGTGGAATGAAGTGCTTGAGTGTGAGCAAGGTGTCCTCTTCCGGCACTGCCTGCCGCTGCTGGAGGGAGCCCTGGTGCAGCTTTGACTCAAGGCTGCTTCCCCAGGCTTCAAGGCACATGGGCACTATTTTGTAATCCTCAGCTAGGAAGGCAAGGCCCGCCCCCATTTCCACATGCCCAAATCCTGCCCATTCTCCAAGGCACAACACATACGCAATGTCGTACCTGAAGCTCTGAGCACAGTGCCTAGGGACTAATAAAGGCCAGGTGCTAACACGATGGCCCTGGCTCCAGAAGCCCTCCTGGGCTCCTGCCTTGCACACGGAGGTCCCCACGGTTGTAGCTCGACCTCTCTTTGGGAGTCTTGCAGTGTATTTATCAGGTACAGCAACTTACCACTTACCGGTTGTGTGATCTTGGGGGGTCCTTCAGGCGCTTTTTGGATGTCAGTGTCTTCATGTATATGGTGGAATGGCAGTTAACCCTCTTCGGGTTGCAGGTGAAAAAACTATGACCTAAATTGGCTTAAACAAGAAGGGAATTTCCTGGCTCACATGACCTAAAGGTCTAGGAACAGAGCTGGTAGTCAGGCCTGGCTGGGGACAGGGGTCACATGGTGTCATTGCGAACTGGCTTCCTTCCATTTGTGTGAACCGGAGGTCCTCATGGGAGTGTGATGGTTGTAGCCGTTCCGGCCCTCTGTCCCCCGAGACTGGGTCCGTGGGAGTCAGCCCGAGTCCCCAGCAGGGCACATGGAAGTCTTGGTTTGGGGGGCATAGGTCTAGTTCATCTGACTGCTCACGTGCTCACGAGCTGGTCCCTGTGGAAAAGGGCTGAGATCAGACTTGGACTCAGAAACTGTGTGGGACAGGGACCTGGAGACGTCCCTGAGCCTCTCTGAGTGTGACGGAGGAGCTGTCACGCATGGTGATACTGGCAGGCCAGCATCAAATCATCGCATTACTAATGGTCAACACGGACGTGATTCTCACCCAGGTCTGGCCCTCAGGTACCCCCTAGTTTCTCCTTAGGTACCAACCTAGATCGCGTGGCTGGTGGGGTACAAGGTGTGAATCTAAGCATGGCTGAAAAGTTTGCACTTATTATCTACTGCAAGAAGGAGACAGTCACGAAACAAATAAACAAGGAGCATATAATATAATATAGTATCATGTAATATCATATCGCGGCAGGTGTTGCTAAGTGGTCCGTCCACCTTTGCATCCATGTCAAAAACATCTGTTGCAACCGCGGCTCAGGAAGGTGTTCAGCGAGTGTTGGCCAGCTGACCAAATGACTCGTTTTATGTGCACGGTGTGAATCCTTTGATCCAAGAACCTTGTTTCTACGACAGCAACATCCTCACTATAACTTTCCTATGTTTGTTTCAGTCTTACAAGAACAGCAAGTGATTACAGGAGGAAGTTTAAGGAAAGGTCAAGTAAGCTGGAATTTCTAGACCTGGTTCCCAATGGTGGTGGGTATCTAAAGATGTTAGGCTTAGCCCGTGTCCCTAAGACTATCTGGTTGGACACTCCAGGTGGAAAAGATCTGAGAAACTTTTACAGACAGGTGGAAAAGGAGTTAGGTGGCAAGTGCAAACGATACAGCACTTTTGAACTTGCTCTCTTTTTCCCTCCTTTGTAGAAAACGCCCTTGACGTTTTGGGAATTCCTGTGACTCTCCCTAAATTGGTGTTTGCTACACGCAAATATGCACTGGTCTGTTGGCAGGTTGTTTGTGAGTGTTAAAGTGTGCAGGGCAAGCTGAGAAGTGAAGGGTTTGTGTTTAATTCAATGACAAAGCACATGTCCTCTTCTGTCGTCTCAGGGCACAGGTGGCAAGTAAATATCCTTGGATTTCCTGCCTTCACACTTGCCTTCCACCTTGTAGCCAAGTATCATGTGAGGCATTTAATCAAAGCATAAAAGCAATTATTAAAACGCCCCTGAAGTTACGTTCACATTTGTAATCAGAATTGCTAATATCTCCCCTCCCTTCCCCATCTTGGTGTCATCTGATTTCAGTTCCCTTGAGGTGACTAAGAGTCTAGACATTAATGTAACGCCCATCAACTTTATTGGAAGTTACCGTCAGAAAGGTCTGTTTCCAAAAACACTCTGAGCTGAACGCAGCTGCAGTGCTGGACCTTCTTGGCTACTGCACAAGTCTGTGTATTTTCCCAAACTTGAGCACCAACATGAAGTTGAGGAAAGGTTGGGCTTAAAGTTATTTGAAAGGGAAATTAGACTTCCAGAAGCTAGCACTTTATTGCCTGCATTTTTACCTTTCTAATAACATCGGGAAGATTTGGTAGTAATGTAATAATAATAAAGATGGTAGTAAAACTACCAGTTTACAGGAAATGCTGACAATAATTATCAGACCCCAGGACAAAGCAATAATTCAAACTGAGAATTTGGGAAATTCTCTAAGTCAAATGTTTTAGTTTCTTAAACAAACAAATGACATGTTCGGGGGAGGGGGATGGTTACAGATAAAAACAGATCTTCTTTTAGGCCTAAAAGAAGTGGCTCAAACCCAAAGAGATAGTAGCAGTGGGGTGAGGGGGGAAACCGGCTTGCTGGGGAGGTGGGAGTGATGCTGTCTACACTGCGCCGTCACCCTGCTGTGGTGCTCACAGGCCGGGGGACTCCTGGCCTGGTACATCCTCCTTTTCAGTCCGGCTGACTCACACTGACCACTGAGACCCCCCTTCCTTAAGACACCTCTGACTGCTTCTCCCTATTCCAAGTGGGACGATGTATCTCCGCCCTGCTCACCGGACCCCCAGCACAGCACTTGCGACTATACACTGTAATTTTTATATCCGTATATATTATATATATTTTACATACACACATCTATATGTTTTAATTTCTTTTAATTTTGAGGTCATTGCAGATACACATGCAGTTATGAGGAATATGCAGACAGATCTGTGTTCAGCCAGCCTCTCCCAGTGTTGATATCCTGCATAGCAAGAATGCACTAGCACAACCAGGAAACCGACATTGTCACAACCTACCCACCCCATACAGATTCCGCTGGTTTTATATGCATGAGTGTGTGTGTGTATTTCATCCTGTACGATCTTGTCATATGTGTAGAGTCCTGTGACCACCGCCACAGTCAAGATATGGAGAATTTCCACCATAAGGTGTTCTCGTGCTACTCTCTTGACATTATCTTTTTATTTAGCTAGTTCTCTCGTGATTCTATGAGTGTCTTGAAGCAGGGGCCTTATTTGTAATCTCTGTGTCCTGTTTGAAGCTAACTCAAACCAGCATCTGGCTCCTGGGTGGTCCTATGTAAATGCTTATAGAGACAGTCAAATGCTATCAGAGAAAGAGTAGGAAATCCAGAATTCTTCTAGAAAGACTTTGTCCAAGGGGGAGAGAAAAACATCCCAAGGCACAAAGCACTGTGAAGATACAATATTACAGAACCTTCTCCTCTATAGAGGCTTGTGCAGATCCTGGTAGTAATGGTGGGTTTGTACTACCTTAAAAAGTCACTTGCTCCTGTGCTCCAAACAGAAAGTTTCACAGAGGGGACATATTTCTGTGCAACATCAGGCATGAACACCAGACTTTTATTTTGTGGTCTCAACTTGGTTTCTTTTACATCATCTTTTGGTGAACATGGTGACTCTGAGGTTAATGCACTTTGAAAATCGTGAACTCATCACGAACTTTTCCTCCATGAGGCTTCACCTTGGTGGGGCTGGCTGCCCTCGCAGCTGGTGGTGATTGATTCAGGCCATGGGGACATAGACCTGAAGGGGAGAGTGACTTGAGCAAGGAGTTGGGGGTGCTCAGCAAGGGTCTTGGGATTTCTCCTCTCTGGACCATCTCATGACAGACCTGGAGGAAGGAAGTTTTCTTTCATTTGTTCCTTCTCTCGGGTTTCATCCAACTAATGGTGGAGTTTTCATAAAACATCTTGGAGTAGCAGTGTTCCTCAGGTTACCCCATGTACCTAATCATGTGCTTTATTATTTTTTTTTTATTTATTATTCCAGGGTATTGTGAGGGTACAAACATTCTAGTTACACTTTGTGTCTTTGCCTCACCCAAATGTGGGTTAAAGGCATGTCCTTCCTTTTCTTTAGTGTTCCCCCTGTCCTTTAGTTGTAGATTTGCACCCCCCTCAATCCCTAGAGAGTATTTCTGCCATGTGATCACCCTAGTGTTGATCAGTTAGTATCAATTTGATGGAGAGTACAAGTGGAGTCCATTGAGAACTATATTTAAGACAACAGGCAGTAAAT
>CAUYSK010064145.1:0-22589 GCA_963575035.1 Avahi laniger | reverse complement strand
TTTGAGGTTGCTGTGAGCTAGGATGATGCCACGGCATTCTAGCCCAGGCAACACAGTGAGACTCTGTCTCAAAAAAAAAAAAAAAGAATATGGAGAAACTAGAACATTTATACACTACTACTGGCAGGAATGTAAAATGGTGCAGCCATTTTGGGTATCAGTCATCTCAAAATGTGAAACATGGAGTCACAGCTATTCCACTTCTAGATGTACACCCAAAAGAATGAAAATATACATCTCTGCAAGAACTTGTACATTAATGTTCACAGTATCATTAGTCATTAATAGCCAAAAAGTAGAAACAACCCAAATGTCCATCAACTGATGAACAGATAAACAAAGTGTGGTATATCCATTCAATGGAATATTATCAGGTCATTAAATGGAATGAAGTACTCATACATGGTACAACGTGGATAAATCTTAAAAATGTGCCAAGTCTACATCAAATTATGTCTAATGTTTAAAAAAGCATGCTAAGTGAAAGAAGCCAGTCACAAAAGACCACGAATTATATGATTTCATTCATAAGAAAATTCAGAATAAGTAAATCCATAGAAACAGAAAGTAGCTTGGTGGTTATCAGGGGCTGAGGGGAAAGTGGAGTGGAGATTGACTGGTTCTTTTTAGGGTGATAAAAACACTCCAAAATTGACTGTGGGGCTGGTTGCACAACTCTGTAATTCTATTAAAATACATTGTATTTTATGCTTTAATTGAGTGAACTGTATGGTACATGAATCATATCTCAACAAGGCTGTTTTTAAAAATCTATCTACTCTCTTTTTTTACATAAGAGTGTAACAAACTTTACTTGGTGAAGAGGAGAAACTATAGGCAAGTACTGTGCACTGTACATAATTTAAAGTAAGAACGTATACCCAGCCTAGAATCTGATAGCAAGTAACAAGCAGAGACAGGAACATGAACAGCTTCCCATTCTGGGAGGTCAAACTAGGAGCAAACAACTTGATGAACCTCACATTGCTTTGAAAGGAGAGCATTGTTTTATCATACACATATCTAGGACTATATAGATAAACTGAAATGAAATTTCATTTGATATACTCTGCTAAATAAATGATGTAAGCACAGTGCATTTTAGAGAGAGAATCTTAAAAGTGCGTGGCTCTAAAGGCAGATGCTTCCGCACCTCCATTTTTCATCTGTAAGATAAGAATCTCTTTCTTGAAGGTTGTTATGAGCATTACATGAGGCAATGTGTACAATGTGCTTGGCAATAGTCCCTGGCATGGCAAGCACTCCATAACTGTGAGTTATCATTATTATGGTATATACAGTAACCATAGAGATCTTGGGATAGATTTTCAGAAAGGCAAATTCTATCCTATATTCTTTGCTTAAGAAATTGTGGCAACACTTAAAACATTTTAGAAACATTTCTACCTTAAACGGTTTAAATATTTTTGAAAGTTGGTAAACAGCAAAAACTAGTCTATCTAGAATAACTTATTCCCTAAAGAGTATAGGTACCATATTTTACTTATCATTTAATTGTGAAAATGGGAAAATCCATATTATAGGCTAGGTAAGTCATATTTTTTATTTTTTTTAGAGACAGGGTCTCACTATGTTGCCCAGTCTGGACTTGAACTCCTGGGCTCAAGTAAGCCTCCTGCCTCAGCCTCTTGAGTAGCTGGGACTACAATTGTGTGCCACCATGCCCTACTCAAGTCATATTTTTAGAGGATATATTTAGGTCAAAGGGGCAAATATATCAGCTCTCCAAATTGTATAATAAACAGCAGGCCAGTATATTTTTTTGAAGGACATGCCCTCTACAATAATGCTCATGACCATGGAATTTTAATAATGCTCTGGAATTCCAGGACTCAGGCTTTTAGCCAAATGTTTTGAAACCTGGCTCCAAGAATTCTTGATCGAGTAAACTCTTCTTCTGTGTAACAGTAACAGAAATCTTAAATGCCTGAATAAAGCTAAACTATTAATACATGTTCACAGGAAGCTGTTTATTTTCCTCCATAGCTCTGCTGAGACTTAAATGAAAAAGCTCAGGGAAATCAAATTCAAAAGTTGAAATGTTTAAAATATCACATTGCCCAACTTTCACTAGGTTTTCTTTTCTTTTTTCCTTTTGTTTCTTTTTTCCAATATGTTTCTGTTGAATCTTATTTAATATCTGGAGTTCTGAATCTTTGTGTCTCTTAATACATATGTGTCATTTTGTCCAAGCTATTGATAAAATCAGGTTTCTAATTTCCTCACCCAGGTAAGAGTTAAATCTCTAATCCCTTCAGGAATACATCAAGAATTATCACATACCTGTGGGCAAATAAAGCCTGCCCCGTACATGATGCTCCTTATGGGAGAAGAAAGAACATCCTTGGGAATGAGACTGTCTGCAAAGATCATCATGAAGTTGTTGAAGAAGGTTAAATGAAAGACTTGGAAGAAATTCATTATCAGAAAGAGGTAACAGTTCTTCTGGGACAAGATTTGTCTCATGGCTAAGACGACAGCGGTCCAGGCGAGATCCTCTTCATTTTCCAAGAGAAGGTTTTCCTTGGGGCTTCTTTTAAATTCGAAATGTCTCATGTGGTACATGCCAGCATAAAGGCTGGCAGCAGCAAGAAAGGCAATGACAATAGCAACGGCCTGAAAATAGGGCAAAATTTCCATGTTATTAGAGATGAGGCCACAGAAAAGGATACTGGTAGATGCTACCAGTGATGCCACTTGGTTAATTTTAATAAGCTGAAGCCTACTTTCATGTCTAGTGAAAATTTCTGCAAACAGTGCACATTGGGCTTGCTGAACACAGGTGAGCGTGCTGTCAAAAGCACATAATGATACCACCAGGTGAAGTCCACTAAGCCAGTCACCCTCTTGATAGTATTTCCAAGGGAACCAAGGGAGCAGGAAGGCCATTGCATACAAAGGGGCACAACACAAGATAGAAACATGACGACTTGAGCAGCATTCAGCCTTAGAGTTGTCGTGAAAATACCCAATCAGGTTATTAAGAACATTCCAGATCGTAAAAATTATCTAGGGAGAAAAAACACACAAAGGATTATTTCAATGTAGTAGCATAAACTACTCCATGCACATAAAATAAAAATGACCCCTGAATTTTTTTTCACTCATGTGAAGTAACCAAAGCTGATCAGTACAAAAGCTCATTGTTTTCAGAAGGAACTGAAATATTAATAACAGCTAATACTACTCAAAAGCCAATGTGCATTCACATTGTGTTCGGGCATTGTATAAGTTACATGATTTTAACAAATCCTTAAAAACAACCCTGTAAGACAGGTACTATTATTACCCCTCACTTTACAAATGAGAAAGGGCCAGAGAAGTTAAGCAACTTGCCTAGCTAATAAACAACAGAGCCAGGGTCTGTGCTTTCAATCGCTATGCTAGAGTCTAGCTAGCACCTAGATTGCCTCTTAACAGTGGCATGCAGGGCCATGACTTTGCAAAGAGTGATGGCCTGTCTACACAAAGGCATTGTTTTACATAATTTCATTAGGAAAAGCTAAAATATCAATGTTTATCATCTCACAATGGATCTAATAAGTATGTTATTGGTGGTAATAAATGGCTAACATTATAAAATATAAGGGTTTTAAAACCATGAACTCTATTTGGCCTGACCTAACTGGTCATGAGTTACGACACAATTTGTGAACACCATGGGCCTTTTCAAAGATATAAATATCTTAATAATATTACTGATTGTTCCTATGTAATTTTCCAGATAACCAAAGCTTACCCTTTAAACTCTAAAGCCTTTATGTTTTAAGTAGCAATCTTTTAAAAGATATTTCTTTGCCCTCAAACAGAGAAACCTGGGCATGAAGAACTTTTTCTGATAACTTTTTCAGCTGTGTTGAAGAATCAGCTCTTTGGCAAATAACAATGATACACAACTGTGAAGAAAGAGAAGGTCTGGCCCACGTGAAAGGACAGTAAACATTCCATCTCACCTGGGCTTGATAAAAGGCCATATCCGAAATCTTATACAGATGTAGAAAAAGTTTCACATAGTAGAAACTGAAGACAGAATTTAGCATTTCAGTCCCTAATGTTATCATAGAATATGCCCAAGCAATGGGTTTGATATTTAGAAGTGTCATATTCGGTGCAGAGAAACTCTTCTTTCCTTTGTTAAAAAAAAAAAAAGTTAAATTCAAAAAAAAGTTAAATTTTTTGTATACAATAGCTGATGGGTGGCAAAATTCTACTGGACATTAGTTAATTTTAGTTAATTAAGAGTCCAAAACTTTGTTTATTTAATCATTCACGCAGTATGTTTTTGAGATGTTGCCAGGAACCCTAATTTGCATGGAGTGTGACTCTACCTATATTTTTATTATCTCTTCTAAGGTGGGATTTATCCAAGAGTTTGGACAAGCTTAACTAGTGGTCAGGGAGATAGGTTTATGGCATTATTACCCTCCCTACTTCGGAGGGTACAACAGAAAAAGAACAAAGTGACAGCCTTTTGCTAAGGTCAGAGATAAGATACAGAAGCAAGCCCTTCATCTTAGTATAAAGTTGTCCATTCAGTAGTACAGACTCGCATTTGAAGATTTATTCTTGATCTTCTCCTGATAGACAATGTAGCTTTGACCCAAAGGACATCTAAGATGGGTATAAAAATAACACATTCTGATCCTTGCTCTGATGTACAGGCCCCTCTTAAATCTAACCCATTGTCTTACCTTTTGATTTTCACAACTGGAAAACAGGAAAAGGCTAACCAAGCAAGAAGTAGGCATAGAATTATCTTCCTTTTAATCTTGAGTATAGTTTTACAAGAACACTATGATCTTCCTGTTTTATCTCTGGCTTACTGGAATATTTGACCAGGTCTCCACGATCTTAATCAGAAAACAGACAACTATGTAAATAACTCGAGGGATGTTATTTGCTTGGATAATCCTTGGGCCTCTGCTTTAACTTTGTAGACTCAGGAACAGAATTAAGCAGATACTTCAGTCTACATGGTCAAATTTCTTAGGGAAAGGGAGGGCAAGTCCGAAAGGGGAAGTAGGCATTTGGCTCAGATTATCAGATTATTTAAAGTCCCTAAGCTTCACTTTGCACCCTGAGACCCAAGAATGATTCTAATTCTCTGAGTGGTAGGGCCCTAAAATCATCAAAAGGGGTTATCAAACCCATATGCATAGCAAGCATTGTCTGTAGACTGAATAAAGAATATTTTGCCTGCATGTTTACTTGCATTATTAAAATGTTTGTAGATTCTGCTGTAATGATCAAACACAAATTTGATTTTTTTTTTTTGTCATTATGCAGTTCTCAAACACTTGAAAAGTACAAGCACTATTGTGAGGAGGTCAGCCAACATTTTTGGCTTTAAAAGGTAATTCTCAGATTTGAACAAGCTGGGAACTACTGGTTAAGATCTCTAGGGAGTTTCTTTTGGCTTAAGTGAGAATGAAGACTGAGGTTAGAGGTCGCTTTGTTACTAAAATGGTCAAAAACAAGGGAGTCACCAGCCTGAGCAAGAGCAAGATCCCGTCTCTACTAAAAATAGAAAGAAATTGGCCAAACAACTAAAAATATGCAGAAAAAATTAGCCGGGCATGGTGGCACATGCCTGTAGTCCCAGCTACTCGGGAGGCTGAGGCAGTAGGATTGCCTGAGCCCAGGAGTTTGAGGTTGCTGGAGGTTGCTGTTAGCTAGGCTGATGCCACGACACTCTAGCCCGGGCAACAGAGTAAAACTCTGTCTCAAAAAAAAAAAAAAATAAGGGAGTCAGTAGAACCAAAAGCTAAGATACAAATTTAGCCTACCAAAATCTAGGCACTCTTTTTTTTTTCCTTAGCTTTATTTCAGGCATACTAAACCAAGAAGCATGCCACACCTTTCTAAACTGATCTATCATTAAGTCAGAAGGTAGGTATTTATAAACTCAGAATTCTGCAAAGGGTCATAAGCTCTCTTAGTTGAATTGAAATTTTTTTTCAAAGAATTTGAGTTAAGTACGCAGCCTGTCTGAAACATAAGAATATAAGGTTTTAAGAGCATTGTGAAAAACTCTATAGTCTGAACTTCTCTTTGTTTTTATATATTGAGAGGAGGAAGTAAAAATCTTTATTTCCTTCTGCAAAAGAAGCCATCAATATTTTGCTTTCTATTACTGTCAGCATAGTAAATACTAATTTTTGTAAGTATCAAACTGAAAACCATCACTTACAATTTTTTTAAAGCCACCATTACTATCTAAAAACTCTCCTTACATGAATTTACTATAGCAACAAAACTCAAAGGAACAGGTGCATTCAAAGACAAAGAATTTCTAAAGCTGGATCATCTTCACCATAAAATGTTTTATATAGAAGACTTTAAAAGTCGCAAAATGATGTAGTGATTAGGTGGGCAAGTGCACTAAATAGTAATGTATTATTAAATGAACACCCCAAATCCTCCTTTTGGAATCAACTTGGGTAGCTATTTACTAATCTACTACAAAACCAAATAATATTAATGTCACCGAAGAGGCTACTTATAATTGCTTCTAAGCTATGATTAAGTAGACTTTTCTTTTTTTTTTAGTAAAAGGCGAAAGATTTATTCGATCTGAAGAGAAAGCAGAGTATTGACTAAGTAGACTTTAAAAGAATAACGGAGATCCCTCCAAATTTAGCGCTGAAAACTAACACCACTTTTTCAATGCAATTTTTGTTCAAGATTTTCCAGGGGAAAAAAGTTTCCTTAAATAGTGTCCTTAAGAAGAACCTGCTAACACACCAAAAGGCATACAGCTTGTGGGGTGTTTTGTTTTGTTGTTATTTTAAACTATCAATAACTTTAATTCTCCAGATGGATTTTTCTTTTCTTTCATTCATTCTCTCTTTCTTTTCTTTTTCTTTCTTTCAAAGAAAGTTCCAGTACACTTTTTCCATGTGGAGTTAAAATGAGCTTCTGTTTGCCATGGAGCAAACAGCCAACACGTTCAACCTTCCAGATCAGTAATGATCATGCATCAGGTGCATGATTTTAGCCCTTAAGCTTCCACAAATCACCATTAGCAAACCCTAAACCCAATTTTCTCTCTTTTCAAAGGGCTCTATCTGTAGTGATTCGGATAGTTGGTTTTAAATGATTTTATTTTGACTCTGGACTAATATCTCTACCTGAATATTAACAACTAGGGCAATAGAGGATTTATAGGGGACCTAGCTTTCTTCTTAACCTAGGAATAAAAAGCAGATCAGTAACATTTTGCCTTTTAGTATATTTGGATTCAAAAGAAAGGGATTTGTGAGATTACCATTCCTCCTTTATTATTACTTTCTAACACTGTGATTCCTTCTACATTTTTCAGTTGGTATCCTACTATAAGAACTTTCTTTTCTCTCCCATTTATTTATGCATATCAGTATGGACTCACGGATTCTTCCTTTATTCAATGGGTTATAATCCATTACTATTATTTATATTTGTCCCCAAGGGTACCTGCGTTTTAACCGCTATCAGTAACAATGACACAGCTTTACATTTAAAAAGGGAACAAAATGCTTCTTCATATTGTTTCTCTTTGATTCTCCTAACTCTGTGAGCAAGGCAAAGAGGCAATCTCTCCTCTAAACCTTTTGGCAAAAGGCTTCTTTGCTGGTACCAACTATGGCAAGAACCCTAGCTTTTGTGACTCTAGATCCATTGTTTTTCACTCTATTAAGCGGTCTTTGTTAAAGATCAAAGGGTAAAACTTGAGGCAACAACCACACAATGGGGAGGTCTTCTTGTCCTTGGCAAGATTTCAAGGGCAGTAGCCTACAGCCTATGTAAAAGGTGACCCTGGAGTCAAGCTGTTCGACCCTCACAGCATCAGCCTGAGGTTACATTGATTTGAGCAAGGATGGGGAGGCAGTGGACACCCTAAATTTTACTACCCACAATAATTATTTGGGGTGAATTTTTCCCCTCCTCCAAATTACCCAAGTCTTTAGAAAGACAAAAGTAGTTTGAGAATCTACAACGACTTCCCTACTATTTTCCTTATTTTTCATCCCAGTAATGTGTACAAAGTGGTTAAAAAAATCAGATCCCAGAAGGGTTTATAATAAAAAGCCAAAGTCCCCAGCCTCCACTACCCCTCCCCTCAGGAAATCTCTTAACTACTTCCCATATTTAGTTCTGACAGCTCTCTCCGTATCTGTGGAAATGATTTATTGAATTATCAACTTAAGGTATTATCTGTCAACTCACTGCTAAGATAGATCAGGGTTTAACTCATACTACTCCCCTTTCTCTTCCCTCCCTCTTAATTTCTGATAGTTTATTACCTTAACGTTCTAGAGATATTTTTTCAATAACATACGTAAACCCCTATTTTTTTGTTCTGCTCTATCAGCGTTAGACAGATATTGGCACTGCTGTCTTCTCCTCTCGGCTGTAACTTTACCTTTACGTCAAGATTGAGAACATTGACTTTCAGGTCTGTCGCCCTATTAAAGAGTTTCCGTGCTTTGCACAATGGTGCTAGAAGCTTAACCCGCGAGCAGTATTTACTGTGCTATGTCTGGAGGACAGCGTGCACTGCCCTGCCGGCCATCAAGTGCCAGGGCCGCAGCCTCTCCTGTCCAGGAGCAATGTCATGTCTCCAGATGTTTACCTTGTGGTCTACGAGTACCTTTTAAAAACCGTATGCACAATCGCTTGCAATTTTGTCCCCCAAGTAGACAGCCTCCAGCACTCCTCCCCGCCCCAGATTCTCAAGCAGGTCTGGCGCCCACCTTTTTAGCGGGAGTGAATACAACTCCCAGCGGCTCACAGGGCTCAGATATCAAAGAGAAAAGAGGTAACACGCAGAAGGCGTTTTCTCAGCCCCAGACTCCCGATCGGCCCTGAGTCTCCCAGCATCTGCGAGCAAATCTGAGAGTCAGGACACGAGAAGGGCCAGACAGGCAGCCAACCGTGGGCTTCCGGCACCTTGCGCGCCTCCCGCGGGCACGAAGGACTCCCCAAGACAACCGCCCACTGCCCTGAGGCGGAGTCCTCGCACCTCTGGCTCGCGCAGCCTGTCCACTGACTGGCCGGCCGGCCGGACACCCACCACAGGGGACGCCGCCGCCTCCCCACCCCGGAACCCCAAACCCACTTCCAGAAGCTACATAAGGCAGGCGAGGGGGCGGGGCTCTCGGCCGCACCCCTTCGCCCTTGCCCCGCCTTCTTTGTTTCTTCCGGAGGCGCCATTGGCTGCTTGTCCTCGAGACCGGGCGAGCCGCGGGCCTTCGGGGAGACGCGATTGGGAGAAGAGGGTGCCGCTCGGCCGGCGGCCCGCGCGCGATTGGTCGAGACGCCGCCGGGGGTTTGAATCGCAGCCCCGGTCGGGGAGGGAGCTGCCAAAGTGCCACGTTGGGCCCGGCTGCGGCGTGGGGAGCCGGCTCCGGGCGCCTGCCGGGACGCTAGCGCCGGGGTGCTGGCCGTTGGGCTGCGCAAGGCGCGTCGGGAAGCCAGTCGGCAGCGTGCGCTGCGGGTTGCTGTGGCGAGGCGGCGCGGCGGAGCCTGGGCGGCGGCGCGTCCCGCCTGAGGGCGGCTCTGGCTGAGGGCGGAGGGGCCGGGGAAGAGCCCAGGTCAGCGGCTGAGGCGGGACGGCGGCGGCGGGGGCCGCTGCCCCCGGAAGACCCAGCCGCGATGCTGGCGGAAAACCTGGTGGAGGAGTTTGAGATGAAGGAGGACGAGCCGTGGTACGACCACCAGGACCTCCAGCAAGGTGAGGGCGAGGTCGCCCGGGGAGCGGGCGGCCTGGCCGGGGAAGCCCCTGGTGCGAAACTGTAAAAAAAGTTGCTTTTGCTTGCAGGCCGCCCAGGTAAGTGCGAGGAAGGTCTCGGGCTCACCTGGCGGCGGGGCCGGCCTGCCCGCCCATGCCGCCCGCGGAAAGCCGGCGCGCGGGGCCCGCGGCCCTGCTAATGCGCAGCACTTGGAATAATCACTAATGCGCGCTGAGTGCTAACTGCGCGCCAGGCACCGTTTTAAGCGCTTTCTGTGGATTAACTGATTTAATCCTCACTGCATTCCTCTGAGGTAGAGAAGGGTGAACCAGCGTGCCCGGCTGTAAGTGGCAGAGCCAAGGCAGCCGCCCCTTAGCTTAGCAGGCTATAGACCCGCTCTGTCTCCCTCCGCGAGTCATAACAACGCCTTTAATGGCCAGCGCCGAGGGTGAGCTGCTGCAGGTGGTAGTGGCTTTGCTGTGTGTCGGGATCTGTGCCAAGCTCTTTACATACCCTGTTTGATCCGCATCGTAACTCTATATGAGAGAGTAACTTGGTATCCCATTTTCCAGACGAGGAAAGCAGAGGCTGAAATGGTAAAGTGGCTTGCCTAAAGCTACGTGTGGGAGCAAGTGTTTTCGAACCCACACAGAATGAGGAGTCGTGGTCACTGCCCAAGCTCTATCTCTTCCTTACCATCCCAGTTTACAGCCTTTTCAGTTGGGCGTTAGTTCACTGGGTGCCAAATGAAGTGATGTGAGGGCACTTGTACCTCTGCCACTTCAGTTTGCATCCAGCTTTCACTTTAAAAACAGGTCTGTCTTGGATTTCTTGCTGATGGTGTCTCCAGAGAATAATCTTAGTGCAGCCCTCGATTTGGAGCCCGTGGCCCCCTTTTTTGCGTATTAATAGCAGGTGCTTGCAATTGGGGTACACTTTTTATGTGCCAGACTCTGGTAGGCCCTTAACACAGCTGCACATTTAATCCTCCCGATAGCTATAGAGGTAAAAGTGGATACTGTTGGGTGAGCTAGGGTTCCACTTCCACAGCACACATTCCTAACCACTATAGCGAATACTGAGTAATGCTCAGGAGTTTTTCCAGGCATCTTCCGTTTCTGCAATTTTGTGTAAATCAATTCTTTCAGTTCTAAACTTGCAGTGAAAATTAACATCTTTTAGTTAAATATTAAATAGTCATGATTCTTTTTTTTTTTTTTTTTCTGAGACAGAGTCTCACTCTTTTGCCCGGGCTAGAGTGAGTGCCATGGCGTCAGCCTAGCTCACAGCAACCTCAAACTCCTGGGCTCAAGCGATCTTCCTGCCTCAGCCTCCTGAGTAGCTGGGACCACAGGCACGCGCCACCATGCCCGGCTAATTTTTTCTATATATTTTTAGCTGTTCAATTGATTTCTTTCTATTTTTAGTAGAGACGGGGTCTCGCTCTTGCTCAGGCTGGTCTCGAACTCCTGAGCTCAAACAATCCGCCCGCTTCGGCCTCCCAGAGAGCTAGGATTACAGGCGTGAGCCACCGCGCCCGGCCAGATGGTCATGATTCTTGTTCATGCTAAACACTGAGCTTGGAGGGAAAAAAGAATGGAGACTCAGAAAAGGAAAATTAAGATAAAGCATCTGTTTGGGGGAAAAGGTGATTTCTTAATATGCAATCGCTTGAACCAAAGTAGTTCACCATTAACGCTTATATAGTACAAGCTGTTGGGCAGTTGCAGTGCAGTGTTTGCCACCATGTTCTCTATGTCCAAAAGACAAATTTGTCATACATTTTAAAAGACCTGTTTTTGTATTTCCCCATAAGGATTGATGGCCTAGTTTGATACTTTCTCCAGGATTTATGAGGCAAGGGCTGTTGCAGTTGCAACATTTTTTCCCTATAATTTAAGCAATTTGTGTAATCAAAGCTAAGTATTTTTCTTTGCTGTATTTAAGAGGTATAAATCTTTAAGGACAGAGAGAACAGGCTCTTTTTTTTTTTTTTTATCTCCAGCATCTAGCATAATACTTGGCACATTCTAGAGGCTTGATCTTAATATTTGTTGAACTAAACAGAAGCACTCACACAGGATTACTGTTTTCATGGCTTGCTTCCATCAGGTGCCTTAGTCCACACTGCACTGTCCCCCTGTGGGAGGTCATTAAGGAACAACCAGTTGTAATATTTTTAATCTACTGAAAAGCAAATGCAAGGCGTCCGGGTTACACATGGAATTCTCTTTAACCTCTGATTAAATTGAAGTTGTCTTCAGGTTTAACAAACTTTAAAAAACAGGTCTGAACCTTTTTACTGCCAATTTGCATTTGGAATTTGTGCTTTTCAAAGGATTTTTGCCTTCATTATCACAGTGGACTTTGACATAACCCTTTATGTCACAACCGACTATGTCAGGCAGGAATAAAGTATGTGGCATTCCAACACTTAATAACTTGTGACTATGGCCTATGAAAGAATGAAGGCTGCCATGTGAGTAAAAGGATATCTTTCCCCCAATTTTGCTAAATTATGTTAAAGAACTCGTAAATGTCTAACAGATTTTAAAACTTGTTCATGTCCCGAGAATTTGTTATCTGCTCTATGCCAGGTATACATCTAGGCACTGAGGCCACAGTGCCTATCCATGTGATAGGATAGGCAGGGTTCCTCCTCTCATGGAGTTGATGTTCCAGGAATCTGTTCACTAGAGAAGCCTGGCGATGCTGCCTCCTAGTATGTGCCCCCTACAGTGCCTGGCACACTGTAGGCCCTCAGATGTTTGCTGTTGAAAAAGTCTGGGAGCAGGTCTGTCCTGTTAAACAGATTTCTTAAGCAGGTCTAGTGGGATTTTATCATGTGCAGACATCTTTTTTTTTTTTTTTTTTTTTTTAGACAGTCTCACTGTGTTGCCTGGGCTAGAGTGCCGTGGCGTCATCCTAGCTCACAGCAACCTCAAACTCCTGGACTCAAGCGATCCTCCTGCCTCAGCCTCCCGAGTAGCTGGGACCACAGGAATGTGCCATCATGCCCGGCTAATTTTTTCTATATGTTTTTAGTTGTCCAATTAATTTCTTTCTAATTTTAGTAGAGACAGGGTCTCACTCTTGCTCAGGCTGGTCTCGAACTCCGAGCTCAAACAATCCGCCCACCTCAGCCTCCCAGAGAGCTAGGATTACAGGCGTAAGCCACCGCTCCCGGCCAACTGTTCATTTTTAAATATCCTCACTATTACTGAGCAAGGCTTATTTGGGGAGAGCTGCTTAAAACAACTTTTGAAGATCTTGTTCTCAAAGTCTTAGAACTACAAAATATTTTCCTTTAGCAATAGAAGCCATTATTTAAATAGATTGGATCTTTGTATCAAGGTTAGCTAGGGCATTCCTTTTAACATTAAAATTGCTGCAAAATTCTAACCTCAGTAGACTCTGGTCTACTATTCATACCTTGTTAGAAACATGTAAAGCTGCGTGTAGGCAGGAGGAGAAAGCTCTTTGCTTTTACAAAACACTTTGATGAAGAGACTGTCTTTTGTCAGAGGGCTGAGTTGGCACGGTAGGAAAACTGACAATAATCTCTGTGGGTAAGATCTTTTCTGGGACAGCAGGGGTCTTCAGTGCAGGTAATGATGGAGCTTGCTTTGAAATGTGCCTCTGTGAACAAGGTGGAAAGTCTTCAGAGACTGGATTTTCTTTTAGGCCAGCTGCTATTATAATTGTCATTTGGTGAGCTGTACAAACTTAGAATAAGGATTCAGGTTTCTGCTATATGGATCAGCAAAGAACTCTTAATTTAAAGGAGTCCTAAAATTTCTTTTCAAGATGAGTACATCTTCCTTGGGTGCAACTTATTTGCTGAATCACTGTTTAGAGGATTACTAAAACTGATACCATCATTTTTCTTGATGTTTATATTCAGGACTTTTGCTTTCCCAATTATAGTAACATTGGCAACAAGAGTTAAACAGGCATCACCAAATGACGCATTTGACTTTGTAATAGGAAAAGCTTTCAGCCTTAATGTTATTGAATTACTGCTAGACTACAGCTAACATGGGAATGTGATGTCCTCGTATTTTTTTTTTTTAAGAAACTGAAGTAAAATAGGAAAAATATAATAGTGGGATTTAAAGGTTTCAAAATTCTGAAGGGAAGGTCCTTTAAAAAAAAATCACTCAGCTGCTAGTGCTAATTTTTTGTCTAAGGCGTAGGGCTGAGTGAATATGTTTAAAGCTAACAGTTTTTACTATTAAAAATAGAATATTATTACCTGCAAAGACTTATTGGTGAAAGAATATGAACATATGAATATATCGATATGTTGCATTTTTCAAGCCTGCGGGAAACCTATGGTATTTTAAGTGCCTGTCTAAGCCAGGCCAGTTCAATAGGATTTAGAAAAGACAACCTCTTAATGAAAATCTTTATTGTAATCCTTATGGAGATGAACGGGTGTGCAAGGCTTCAAAACTATATTTTTCCTTTTCTTTTGTGCCTTAATTGAAAGTAAAGGACATTTAATATTCTTCTTTTCCTTTCACTGATTATTTAGAAAACCTTCTTAGGCTTACTGCCAGTGTTTGGCTCTTTTGGTTATGGAAGCCAGATGCTACACAACAGGAAACAAACTTTTTTTTAAAGACCAAAAAAAGTCTGGTGTCTTTAAGCTAACAGATGAAGTAATATCCTATTTTACAGTGTGACTTCACAGAAGCTTTCTTGTAGTTGAGACTTGACTTGCTAAAATTCTATCCTAAACATACCATGAAATATTTAGGAGACTGAGACTTCAGGTTACTGAGCCAGGTTGGGGCTTTGTTTAATTGCAAATAAGGATTGAGATAAGGACAAGTCTCAAATTCTTTTTCGGTTGCTATTAACTAAAGAGTGCTGTACTTGGCATCTCTTTCTCTAGGAGCAGGAGCAGGAGAGATGTTCCGGGCTGCTGTTAAGTGGCATTGGTGGTTTCATTATTGAGTGAAAGTTGTTGATGATGGTCTCAAGTCATTCTTGACTCCCAGAGAGGTTTCGGCTCAGGTTTTGATTGCTAGTTAAGAACATTGGTGAGTCTGATCTTTCCCAGTGAGGAATTACCACTTTACAACTTAAAAAGGAGAGACTTGAGTAATATCTAGGCAATATTTTTATGCCTTGTCTTTAATACAGTATGTTGGCTTCTGTGTAGGTCTGTGTATACACATTACACACCCTGTGAGTACAAAATCATTTTTTCTGGAACATCTTCAGCCATACATCGTTCCTTTTTCATTTGATGAAAACAAGATATTAACTTGCCTGGAGTTGTATGCGCTTTCACTGGCAGAGCTGGCAGTAAAAACCCAAATAGTTGAACACTAGTTTCTCATCACTGTCTAGGAAAACAAGTAGAAAAGATTAAGTAACCTCAACTAGGGGGAAGTTTGTATTCTCTATGTTAAAGAAATACATGGACACCCCTTTCAGTAGCCTTAAAACTGTGCAGATGAGGATAATAAAGACTCATGATGAGAGTAAGAGGTAGAACCTGTAGACCTAGTAGTTTCTGTCTTGTCCGTGACTCACCACGTAGATTTGATCAGGTCATTTAACAGCTTTGTGCTTCAGGTTGTCCTCATCTGCAAAACTGGATTAAATACCTTGTAAAGATATAAAGGCTAATGTCTCTCAAATGTTTTTGGTTGGTTTGTAAAGGTTCTGTGTTTTGTGAATACAAGATGTTCTTTCATAGACTTGTTAACTAAAGGCTTAATGTTATGATAGTAATGGGCATTGTTAATATAAAAATCACATCAGACAAGACCATAGGAGACAAGGGAAAAAGAGGAAAACAAATCAGAGAATGTATTTTAGCACCTATCTACCAACAGTATACTTTTCTATTTAAAATGGTTGTTAAATGTTTTAAAGTGATCTGGAGTGGTGTGTGATAAGTTCTGCTACTTTGTTTCTATTAATACTAATCTAGTAGAATACTAATTACAGACTTGAATGGACATGACCAGGTAACAAAAGTTGTTGCCACTTACTCTCGGTTAAGTGTTTTTTTTTGTTGTTGTTGTTTTTTTTTTTTTTGACACAGAGTCTCACTCTGTTGCCCTGGCTAGAGTGAGTGCCGTGGCGTCAGCCTAGCTCACAGCAACCTCAAACTCCTGGGCTCAAGCGATCCTACTGCCTCAGCGTCCCGAGTAGCTGGGACTACAGGCATGCGGCCACCATGCCCGGCTAATTTTTTCTATATATTTTTAGTTGTCCAGATAATTTCTTTCTATTTTTTTTTTTTTTTTTTTTTAGTAGAGACGGGGTCTCACTCTTGCTCAGGCTGGTCTCGAATTCTCCTGAGCTTAAACAATCCGCCCACCTCGGCCTCCCAGAGTGCTAGGATTACAGGCGTGAGCCACCGCGCCCAGCCTCTAGGTTAAGTTTTACTGTAGTAGTAATGGACAGACATTAAAACTCACTTGTCAGTTTCTAAAAATTAAGTTTAAAAATCATATGTAGCGAGGTTCCCTGTTTTCGTAATATTTTTATGACATTAACTGAAATTACTTTCCATTGTACCTAGAATAAAATTCTGGATTTCTCTGCTGTAGCCTGTAAAATCCTGTATGGTCTGATCCCTGCTTGCTTCTCCCACTTCATGTCATCTCACTTGCCCCTCATGCTTCTGTCATACTGGCTGCTTGTAAGGTTGTATGTAGAGAATATGCCAGATTCTTTCCTGGCCCTTACGTGGTAAGTTCGTTATCCTTCAAGTTCTGACTAAAATGTCACCTCAGATCTTCCGTGTGACCTTCCTTTCTAAATTGGGCCCTTTGTTCATTATCACCAAATCCAGGGTTTTTTTCCCCTTTTCTCTCTTACACTTTGTATCGAATTGATCAACAAATCCTTTTAGTTTTACTTTAAAAACATGTCAGAATTGTCCTCATCTCCATCTCTGCCACCCTAATCCAAGGCACCATCATCTGTCACCCAGACAATTGCAGTATCCTTCCGTCACTGTGCTTCCACCTTTGTTCCATTCGATCTGTTTACGTAGTAGCAGAGTAATCCTGTCACGCCTCCGCTGGGTTGCATCACATTCAGAGTAAAAGCAAACTCTTGACCTCCTTAGTTAGGCCCTGCCTAAGTTGGCCAACCTTGGTGTCCCTCTGATTTGACTCCTGTCCCGCTCTACCACCACCACACCCGTACTTCTGCAGTCAGGCTTCCTCCCAGGGTCTTTGCACTTGCTTTGTTTCTGTCTGGAATGCTATTTCCTTAGATAGATCTACATGGGTCACTTATTTAGTTCCTTCAGATCTTGATTCTAATGTTGCCCTTGTCACATGTTCTTAAATTTCAACCTCCCATTTCCACTCTCCTCTTATGCCTCTTTCTTGCTTGATTTTTTTCTCTTCATTTACTGCCCCTTTTTTTTTTTTTAAATATGGAGATGGGGTCTTGCTCTGTTGTATTGTGTTTTCTCATGCTGTTTCTCCCAATAGAATATAAGCCCCATGAAGGCAGGAATTTTTCTTATCCAAGTCCCTTATGGTTCCTAGGCAACATCCCAGCATCTAGAATGGTGTCTAATACTGGATGCATGCATGTATGAATGGTGTTTATCACAGTTTCTAAGTTTACTCATTTGCTGTCTGGCTTCCTCCATTAATCTAGGAGTGTCAGCAAAGCAGGACCTTCCTCCATGTTATTCATTATTTTATAGCCAAAGCTTAACATAGTGCCTAGCAACAAAGACATTCATTTGTGGATCAATGAATGCTAGTAAAACTTTGCCTGTGTATTGTAGCTTAGTTTGTAAAGTACTCCCTTATTTCATTTGACTTGCAGTCTTATATTGACAGGACAGTCATCTCTCTAAACAAGAATACTAAGTGTAGGGACTTTTAAAGTCACCATATTGAAAGTGTTTTGGTAAATGGTAGTCAGAACCGGACCTTAAACCTTCCCATACAGAGTACAGCGCATTTCTCACTGTACCAAAGGACTGCTCTGTAAAATTTACTCTGCTTATTTCAATTACCTATGTTACAACTAGTGACCTTTTTTGTATTGTTACTAAATTTTAATTTCTGGGATTGAGTATAATATAAACAAATTCTGTTTTATATGCATATCTGCCTAAGAGAGTTGAAAAATGAAGTTTAAAACAAAATATGGTTCTGTGCTAAGTGGAAATATGAGCTGCTGACATGTAATTACTTCAGAAACCATATTGTTCCTTTGCTTTTCTGGTTTGCTCATCTTACAGAAAGACATGAAGAAATGTAGGAAAAAAGACCTGGGGCAGTGTTCTTAATGCTGATGTGTTTTTCCTTTTCTTGACTTAATCATTTCTAGTCCCCTTAGGAATCCAGGATATATGACAATAAACTTTACTTTGACAGTTGTATTCATAGCAGCCAGATTCATGGGAACTTCAGAGATTATTGAAAGATTGTTGAAAGGTTTATCTATACTTTGGCTCAAGGGTCCATCCAGAAAAATAGACTGTCAGAATATGAGTGTGTTCATTCCCTTAGCAAATGATTATGAAGTCAACAGTGCTGAGTGATCATTCCTGAACTAATGACTACATTTCTGTAAAGTAGATTACTATTTTTCATATCTTACAAGTACAGCTTCATAAGAGTACCTGCTGGAAGGCCCCAGTTTAACTGAATTTCAAGTAGAACTCAGGTTTCCTTCTGTGCTGTTTCACCTTCCATTGGGATCTGACTTAAACTATGTGTTGGGACTTACATGATGGACTGAGTTATGTAAAATATTGACTTGAGATCATTTGTATTCTAAGATTCATTTGTTGTACTAGATCTCCAGCTTGCTGCTGAGCTTGGGAAGACATTACTGGATCGGAACACAGAGTTGGAGGAATCTCTTCAGCAGATGTATACAACCAATCAGGAGCAGTTACAGGAAATAGAGGTAATTTACTCAGCAGGAGAGTTAGACTTTGAGATATGACATGTTGCTGCTGTTATACCAGTCATACACTGCTAAAATAACACTTGCATTTAGAAGCAGCATTTAATTTCTAACACAGACTTTTTGAAAATAAGAACTGTCAGAGAAATGGGGAGGTTGATTTCTACTTTGTTTAGGCTTTCCCAACACATAAGTCTGCTCTGATGAAAGAGATTTCTCTCTTCACCCTTGATGGAGTGTACTAGAAGTAAATGGTCCAGTATTTGCCATTATGTGAAACAAAATGAAGCTGTGAATATTATATTTAGTTTTTCAGTTTTTTTCTTTAACTCCTGACCTCAAGCAATACTCCTGCCTTGGCCTTCAAAGGTGCTGGGTTACAGGCATGAACCACCACATCCAGCCTTAAGTCTTTTTCTTTAAAAAAAAAAAAAAAAAAAATGCAGTATTTCAAATTTACAGAAAGTTATAAAAGAATAATACGAGTGAACACCCATGTACCCACCACCAAGCTTAAGAAAGAAAACTACTCACACTGTTGAAGTTTGCTGGCATCTCCTTCCCTCCCACTACCAAACACCATCCTAAATCTGGGTTTAGATAAAAAGTTTAAAAAACATAGTACCTGATTTCATAATGTGTTTAAACTTTTTGTACCATTCAAAGAATTAATCATAAAATACATGTTTCTTTCTCCCCGCTATGATCTTGATTTATTTATGTTCTTGGTGGATATTTTTCATTAAAATACTACTTTTTGCCTAATTTAACAAACTAAAATGAAAAATGCTAGACTAAGACTTTAAAATGGAAGGTACTGCTCTCTTATTTTAAATGGTCCCATTCAAGTAGCCCAGTTATGTGTGGGGCACTTGACTGTTAGGAAGATGATTGTGGATATTAACCAGACGGTTGTTCCATCAGAACACCTTTCTCCATGCCCCAACCCTCCTCCCACAAAAAAGTTTTGCACTTTAAATTAGAAACTGCTCTCCCTCAAATTGGTATAGTAGACCAAGGACTTTTGTGTTAGGCAAAGAAAAATGTAAAAGACCTTAGAACGGTGAAGCAGTTCATCATAATCAGTAACCTACTAAGCTCTGATTATTTGCTGAAACAGGTGCTGGGAATTCAAAGTAGAATTACACAATCCTTGCCTTAGAAACAATCAGGTTACACAAATTTCAACTTTTAGGAGCTGGGTGCAGTGGCATGTTCCTGTAATTCCAGCTACTTGGGAACCTAAGGCAGAAGGATTACTTGAGCCAGGGAGTTCAAGACAAGCCTGGGTAGTATAGTGAGACTCTGTCTCTAAGAAAAAAAAATTTTAATAAAAATTTTAACTTTTGAATACAAACCTAAAATTAAAGCAAATTTATAACCACAATGTCTATTAATTTTACTTAGTAGCCATAAAAGATATATACAATAGACACTCCCCTTCAGCTGATTTTATGTATACCACCAGTGATGTGACTGACATATACTTTTATAATTCTAGGATGGTGTAGCTTACAATGATATTGTAGTTGTCAGGTACCATTTTTAGCACATTTTACAATCAAAAGAACATAGAACATGCTGTACCCTAAATTGAATTTATTGACTTATGGAGTTTGCCAGAAACCTAAAAATGCAGAAAAACTAAGCATTTTAAAACTGTTAAACTAGCCAAATGTTATATGTGGTCAAGGAATTCTTTTCTGCTTTGTTTCTTAGACTTTGTTTTTCAGCTCATTGGAAGATTTCAGAGTAGGCCTCGACTATCATACACTATGAGGTACATGTATTTGTATTTGGGTAGAAACTGTATTTGTATTATACACTGTATTGATGTTTGTTTTGAAAGCATCTGAAAGTGCTATAACTGATACTTATTTTAGCATATCTTCCTAGTATATATGAAAGATGTCCAAATATTTTGCAATTAGGAGAATAATGCCTATTGGTTAGTGTAGGATATTACAAAATAATTGCTTTATGGTCTAAGTTGTTGTCTTTCTACCTTTTTCTTTTCTGTAATGTCAAGGATGATTAAACAGTAAAGATAGATCATTGGCATTCTAAAAGAATCCAAAGGTCTTTGAGATTCTCCAAATCTACAAATGATAATCCACAATCTAATGTCATCCATAAGATGTTACAAAGCATAATGGAAATGAAGTATCCGGTTCAGACCTTAATGATTAAATATTAAATGTATAAAACTATTCAAATAAATTTCAAGTATTCTGGAGTACTTACAGAAACATTTTCATGAATATCTTGTTTGTATAATAGAGCATGTGGTCCCCTGGTTCATAGATCGGAGCATTGCAGAATTCAGTGTTTTACTCTTTATCCAAAGCTGGTTTTTGGCTAAAGACAGTCACTGTTTTAGATTTCAGCCATTACAGTTGGCTTTCTTTTTATAAATCAATTCATGAAGGTAAATCGGGGTGGGGAAGTGGAGAGATGAGGTGGCAGTACTGGCTAAGCCCACTTACCAGCCAGGGGACTCCCACAGATCAGCCTTTCTGCCTGTTCATTCACATCTGTGCCTGGTCATACTTTAAATCACAGTGTGACGTCTGCAGTCTCTCTCCAGTAGTCTAAAACAAGGAATGCCAGATGCTCTTGCAGAAGTAACCAGGCAGCCCAGAGCCTAACTCCCTGCTAAAAGATGACCCTTGCATTGTGTGCCTCTTATTATTGCAATCCTCAGGAGGCCCCCTAAACTTTATAGTGCTCTTCACTTAATTTGAACCTTATGTCAGTTTTTTTCTCTTTACCTAAAACTTTTTTTTTTTTTTTTTTTGAGATGAGGTCTCACTTTGTCACCCAGGCTGGAGTGCATTGGTGTCATTGTAGCTCACTACAACCTCAAACTCCTGGGCTTAAGCGATCCTCCTGCCATAACCTCCTGAGTACCTAAAACTTTTTATTGAAATACACAGAAAAGAGCACAAATCCTAAATATATAGTTTGGTGAATTTTGATAAAGTAAACATGCCCATGCAACTAACACTGGATAAGGAGAGAGTTAGCCTATCCAGTCACCACCCCCGTTAATCAGCATCCTAACTCTGACACTCTAGATGAATTTAGCCTGTTTTTGAACTTTACATGAATGGAATCACTTGTAAAAGTTTTAAACTAACTTTTTGGAGTGTTTATTTGGAGTTTTCCTGATTAGAAAAGAAATACGTGATCATTTTTCAATTTAGAAAAATACGTAGTTGAAAACCAAAAAATCAGCTCTTATCTCACCACGCAGAGAAATTTAACTCTGACTTACTATTGAAGTAGACAGCTAGGACACTACCAGAGGGTGTTTTGTAAACAGAACCACAATGTTCTTTTTTTTTTTTTGGAGACAGAGTCTCACTTTGTTGCCCTGGTTAGAGTGAGTGCCGTGGCGTCGGCCTAGCTCACAGCAACCTCAGACTCCTGGACTCAAGCAATCCTACTGCCTCAGCCTCCCAAATAGCTGGGACTACAGGCATGAGCCACCATGCCCGACTAATTTTTTCTATATATTTTTAGCTGTCCAGTTAATTTCTATTTTTGGTAGAGACAGGGTCTCGCTTTTGCTCAGGCTGGCTCGAACTCCTGAGCTCAAACAATCCGCCCGCCACGGCCTCCCAGAGTGCTAGGACACAATGTTCTCTTAGAGACTGCTAGTGGGTTTCAAATAGTCCGGATAATATTGATCAGTATTTTTGGTAGGCATTGTTTTTAATGTAAAAAAAAAAAAAAAAAAAAGATTAAAGAAGCTATTTAAAGTAATGGCTCCAATGGCTTCAGAGAAGCCGGTAGCCTTAATTTTTTTCAGTGCTAATTTGAACATCTAATTTTTTAAGAGTCTGGGGTAAGTTTTTCTCTCCTGGATGGTGGAAAGGAGACAGGGAGAAAAGCTGTGGAGAGTAATGAGATCTGACACCATCAGACACACTTGGATTCACT
>CAUYSK010064142.1:0-10540 GCA_963575035.1 Avahi laniger | reverse complement strand
GAGTGAAAGCAATCCTTGACTTTATTCCAGTCTCGGGTGCAATGAGTCATGCTGGCATCCAGGCTATAATCAGGGACCCACCACAGTGAAGCCCTGGGGCAGAGCAACTTGAATGTAGGTTTTAAGCGCCAGCCCTGTATTAAGAGTAACTGAGCAAAGTGATTTTGTCATATAACGTCCCAAATATTATGATTTAAACCCTTCTTCTGTGGATGTGAACAAGCGCGTTACATGAAAATACTGATCTGTGTTTTACAAAGTTAGAATACTGGTTTAAAGTTCAATGGGCTTCTCTGTTGCAAGAATCCCCCAAACCCCTCCTATGTGTGCAGAGACTCTCTGAGTGGTCATTAAATAGGTGGCATTTCCCAACTTGATGAAAACAGCCACATTGTCACAGAGCACCCTGTGGAACTAGCAATATGTGGTACTCGCTCCGGGAATTACATACCATGTAAGTGTGGAGCAAACCACCCACTCGATTACAAAATATGTCAGTTGTAAATGGTTTATCTTAATACCTGAACTGAAATCTGTCACTCTGCAGATTGCACCCCCAGATCCCTGTCAAATGACTTTTTTACCGGTGACACTCTAGGAAGAGGGAGCCCTTCTCAACTGAGAAGACGAAATTGGATTTATGAAGAGAGTAAGCCGGGTCTGGAATATTTGCTGACCCTTAACACCTGAGCTCATCCTTCTCTAGCAGCTTCTGGAATCACTGTAAAGAGATGTCATCGTCTCATGCTTCCGCAAGGGGCCCGTGTGTTCTGTGACAGCAGTGAGGAGAGTGGCAGCCACACCCCAATCTCTCAGGCCTTAGATCCCACAGTGGGGAAGAGGGACCAGGAACTGTCAAGAGTGTGACACTCCCCTTCCAGGTGCTGCGCTCAACCCTGTAATGTCTGACCTAAAAGGAGACGGATATTTTTATTTTATTCTCTTCCTAGTTACTTAGTGCAAGAGTTAGGATATGAATGCAGATCGGATTCTAAACTCCGTTCCCTTCACTAAATTATGCTACCGTGTTAAATACATAATTTTGTTTTAAAATTTATATGCTTCACATATATATATATTTGACTTTAGAATTTATACATGTTCATGAATAAAATGTGGGAAGTAAAAAAATCATGTTAATAAAAAGAAATTGATACCTCTCTCAAAACCTCCTGAAATTAATCCCTGCTAATTTTTTGTTCTATTTCTTCCTAGCACATGTAAAATAAACTAAAAGTCAATTTTACGTGAAATCACCCAGCCACATGAGCCTAACTCCGGGGACTATCTCCGGCCGTTTCAGCTCTCTAATCCCAATCCCTCCTCACCTCCATCTCGTCAGAACTGACAGCTTTTTCTACTGCGGAGAGTAGCTCACGACATTATTACTGCGGCCAGCCTCACACCAGACAGGCCATCAGTCATGGAAGAGGCAAAACCGCTTTTCCAGAAAAGCACACAGTCCCTTTCTTTTTTCCCTGGGCCCTGTTACAGAACGTGACATCCGCCCGCCAACCCTCCCCATCTCGCCCCAGCAAGAGCTCTATTGCTGACTCCCGGTGAACAGGGACACCTCTATTTCTTCATCTCCTCTCATTCTCTGAGTAAGAATGCTCGTCTGTATCAAAGGAGGACAAACAGGCAGCCGTGGAAACTGCCACGTGCTGATGTCGTACAAACTCAAGATGAGCATTCTGTTCCACAAAATGAAATATCAAAACAGGCTTGCACCTGAGGCGTAGGGGTGACCGTTTGTTCTCAAAGATGATCTTGCCTGAACAGCTTGTAGAATTTTCCAGTGCAAACGTCTTGGAACATTACACTTAATTCCGATTCCATCATCACAATGACTGGTTAAAAAATTTAATAAGAATTACCATTATATAGAAGAATTCTTCATTCAAAAACTAAATACTGCTTTTTCTTATGTAACTGATGGAAGTAACTGTATAGGTGAATACACTTGAGTCCTGCTCCTGAGACTCGCAATATGTCCCCAACATCTTTGTATATGTTATCAACTTTCTAACGTTCTTACATTTTCTCACCTTTTATGAGGCACTTCTATGCATATAATTTTATCTAATTTTAAAAATTATCCTGTGAAATAGTGCAACTGAGCCTCATTTAGCAGCGAAAGAAAATAAACTTTTGTAAACAAGGAAATGTCATATTTGTAGATTCCTAATGCTTAGGGTAGGGAAAAGCATCACAAATTCCAGAACTGAAGGGTAGTTGTTGCTTTTGTGCCCTCTTTCATCACTCCAGCCTATCACAGGGTCCAGCATTTTGTAGATGCTCAATACATATTCATTGAATGAAAGAAATGCCACCTGGCTAAGCCTTGTTGCCCACTGGGCATGCCCACTGCACGTGGTATCTGTCTACATCTCTCACAGCACAACCACCTCTAAGTTTTTGAGGACTCCAAGGAACATGCCACCTCTGATGGAAACTAGATATTGAAAAACAATGTTTTCTACAAATGTTTCCAGAAAACTACCCCAAATCAATGTATATTTAATTGCTCCTTACTTGAGTTTATAATTCTGAAGTCCATGAACACCAGATTATTATCTGAGAAGGTCCAGCTCACTTATATCTTTGTTACATGATTTTTATATGTAATTTAGGTTTCACTTGAGTAAATGGTCAATTATCAGAAAAAACATTAAATTTTTCATGGTAATTAAAATGCTATTATATATGCTATTTATGCATTTGCCCCTTAATAACTTCAATTTAAGTAATCTTTGTAATAGCTGCTGCATGCCCTTTTGGGAGTCTAACTCTGAAACTTCAATCCTGGTTAGCATGAATGAAGACATATAATAGAGATTACGGTTAATAGATAAAAGGATTATAATAAAATGGGGTAAGGTCTGCTCAGAAAAGAGAATGAAATAAAAATAAAGAAGGGATTTTTAAGGCAAATAGTCATGTGTTTATATATGAATTTGTAGTTGTCATAATGATTAAAATCTTTGTTACTAAATTGTTTTAATACCATGCATTTAATCATACTTTTAAATTCGAAATTTTGATATCTTCATGATGAACACTAATTCAGAAAATGATGGACATATTTAAAGAAACATTGCTCTGAGCTATAATCCATTAAACAAAGAGCGATGACAACTCACCACCACCTCCCAACATAGATGACAACTTCTGTGACATGGAGATCCCAGAAAAGGGACTCTCTGCTTTCCCTCTGCCTAACACAGAGGAACTAAACAGGAAGGTTACCCAGAGGGTCTGTGTGAGCTAGGCGATTCTCAGTCCTGGATCAACTGCCCAAGATACTGATCCAGGGCAGCCGAATGCTGCGATGTAGCCGATCTGGTAGAAAATCTCATTACAGATGACGTAAGAAAAGAGAAAGTTCACGGCAAAAATGGAGTGAAGAGAATTCATTCTGGGGAAGCAAACAGAGGTCATGACCAGGAAGAGGCACTCTTAGCTTAGGACACAGGAATATAGGCGGCACTGAGAAAGCTCAATTTACGACAGGTAGGGGTAACTGTTTCAGGCTGTAAACAAGCACATGTGCTATGTGTTGGAGGCTTATTTTTAAGCGGTGCCTGTCACCATCAAGAAACAGCGTGAGATGAGACACAAGGACCTGACCCGCTTCATTTCTTTTTCCTTTTCTTTCCGGCAACTAGGTAGCTTTCTTTAGGTTGAGTTCACACTTAGTGGTAAGCCACTGTAGCTTCTGAAAGTCAGGCTTGTCCATTCTTAATGCCTTGTTGGCTGTGTTTACTATATTTTGTTTTATGCAAAGGTACTCATGTGTGTGGAAAAAAATTATGGTATTACAAATAGTTCTTTAGATGTAGGACGTAGCTGGCTATATAGAGTTATCCCAGAGAGAATAACTTAACAGTAAAACCAAAAACAAACAAACAAACAAAAAACAAACTTTTCCGCCAACCCTCCCTCCAAGCATTCTGTTCTGCCGGTACTTCCTGATGGGCCCTGTCTTCACACAGGCTTTTGTTACAGCCATTCCACTGGCCTTAAACCCCTCCCATCCTTCCTGGCCTAATTCCTCCTGAAGCTGTCTCTGATTTCCTGAAATAATGTCATCTGCTCTACTTTTCTATGAGTGATAATGAAATCTCTGTTTAGCAAATAGGATTATTATGCCTTGGATTATACCAAGTCCTGGGAGCGACTTATCTATATAACAACTAATTAGGGGAACTGTGAGCTTCCTCCCAGCCTTCCTCCACTTCCCCAGTGCCTTTCCAATAGCAGATGGCAAGTAAATGTTTACTGAATCCTTTTTCATAATCCCACCAATTTTCTCTCTTGTTGAAAGTATACTATTGTGAGATTTTCTTAAAGTGAATCATGTACATCAACTATAATTTCAAGTTTATACTAATGCTTTCACTCAGGCCATCTTTGGCACCAAAACTTTCCAGATTTTCGGGTATTTCCAACAGTTCTCCATTAACACACACACACACTCCATATTTGGAGTTACGGAATTTATTCCTCATTGAATTGTGAACCATGCAGAGGGCTGGGGGTGGCGAGATCCCATGTTTTCTCATTCTAACACCTCAGTCAAACCAGGCCTTCACACAGGTGATGACTCCGATAAGAAGTTTTTATTTTAATGTCTTTATTAAAAAAAAAAAAAGGCAGCCGCCTTGAGTGCCACTAGAATTGCAGAGAGAATTCTCCACAAGGTCCTTTATCATGCTCTCCACTTTGCCGCTCAGCTCCTGCCTTTTCTCCTTGCATGAACTGAGCTTCACCAGCGGAATGAATGCAAGTGCTTCAACACAGCAAGCCTTTAAAAGCTCCAATCTCTGGACAAGCTGTGATTTCTTGCACTTCTTTCAAGACTCAGCTCACATACTGCCCTAGAGCTCTCCTTTTCACATTGTTCTTTGAATTCTATTTTGATCTCATTTTTCTGGTGGCCTCATCTTCTCCTGTACTATATACCTTGTCTAGCAGGTAATAACTGCTTAAAGCATTTTTGTTAATTGAATACACATATAGATGGAAACTGAGTCTCTGAATAAAATAATCAATTTATTTGTTAAAATGCACATATTTTTCTCCCTAATATTTGATATGGAACTTTTCAATGATACTCAAAATCATGCAACAGGGAAGAAGATGTAGCACCTCTTTGATTTTTGTTGTTATGTTTCATTGTTTCATTCTAACAAAATAACACATTCCACTATTAAGGAACAACTTAATTTAATATTTAATGCTATTATTTTCTTTTATAAAAAGAAAATGATAGGAGAATAGTTTCATAGATTATGATCTTTGTGCTGCATATTTCTGTTACCAAGTTTAAAAGTCACATTAATTTACACTTACAAGCCCCTGAACACTGGGAATTCTTACTAATGAGCACAACAGAAGACACACTTGGGCTCACTAATGGATTAATTTATGACTCTTTCAGAGGTAAAATGTAGCAATAGGATGAAACTTTTTTCCCTAAATGCATAATCAGCTGAAAGTATTATTTGTCTCATTTAAATGCAAAGGAAAATTCTCTTGCTTCCGGCTTCCTAAATCCATTAGGTAGTTAATAACATAAAGACTAATGTAAGCCTCCTTTATTTAATAGAATAAAGAAATGGAAATTAAATCGGCAGAGGCTTCTCCTAATACCGGTTTCCCCCAAAGTAACTGGATCATTCTTAGTAGTGTAGGAAAACCAAGGGAAGCTCCTTTATTAAAATAATGGAGGAAACTATTATCTAATAATTAAGTGGGAACTCAGTTGGATCCAGGTATTTTGAGGTTCTCACCCTCATCCCCCCACTCCGCCTTCTGTAGTTTCAACAACTTTCTATATGTATTTCCTAGACATTTGAACGGAAATAGTCATTCTGCTGGCATCCTATTAGTGTGATAACCTTTTGAAATGGTCTGCAGATGTCAGAAGCTAAGTGTGGATGAATTTAGAAAATTGTACTTTTACATCACGTAGACATTGGCAAGGCAAATGAATAGAGTCTACAACGTTCTTCCTTGAAACTACCATCTACGAATGATATACTTGAGAATCTATATCACATTCTCCTCACTCGTCCTTGTAGCATCCTTGCTAGCGACGGTATTTTACAGATGAGAAAGTTTCAGAGAGGTGAGCTAATCTGCTTAAGATGAGAGGTATCTTATTTCATTAAGCTGTGCGGGCTTCGCCACAGACAACCCTCCCCCTTGCAGGGTGTGCCTGTCACATAGTGCTGCTTCTGCGCCACCTGCTTCTCCTTGTCCTCTCCAAGTTCAATGCCCCGCCTTGCTCATATGCAGTCTGGTGAAGCTCGTTTATTTATATAAACTCACTTCAAGTAAAACCAGCCCTGAAAAGCGTTATCTTTTCCTGCACAGGATGTGCCGTGGAAATGGTCTTTTGTGGAATTGTTCATATTTATGTACTCTTAAGTTTCATCACACTTCACTCTAATTATTGTAGTCACTTGTTCACTTGCCCATCCTCCCAAGTGACTAAAAGCAATCCAATAAAATAATCACACATGATTTCTCTTTATACCATAGAGTTCAGGACTGTTTCTGGTACAGACTGAGAATTTGAACACATAAAGAGAAACTAAATATGCATAGACTTTCGAGGTTTTGCTCCAAGCGCTCTCTGTTACTGGTACTTCCTTCAAACTTGTATCCCTTCCCCTGTTGCCTTAGGGAAGGGAGGTTTTACTATTAAAAAAAGAGAGAAAAAAATGGTTTGGGGTTACAAAATTCTTAGCCCAGAAGAAATCGAGGTATGAAATAATAGATTTGATGGTAGAGACAAAGAACAAGACTCCCTTTGCAGATTAATACGTTAGAGATTTATTGAGGAGAAGGGAAGAAATGGAAGAAATCCAAATGTCTGCGAGAAGACCTTCAGAAATAAACAGGAACGCCGCCACGCATCTGGTTCCCGGCCTTCTGCTCCAGTGAAAGTGAAACACGAATACCAAACCAGGTTCCTAAACAGAGCTGCCTGGAGCTTGCTCCATACAGTCCCTGGAGGAAGGAAGACCACAGACAGCCCCTGCCCACCGCTCCCCCAAACCCAGCTTTACTCTGGAGGATGAAAAGCCTGGAGGGTCCAGGGAGATGGAGCTCAGAGGTGCCGGGTGGGAAGCAGCCATGGGGACTAATTTATTCCCCGTGCCTCTGATAGGCAGAGTCACTCAGAGCTCTGAGTGGGTTCTGTGTAAGTTGTCTATGAGGCTGGGAAGACTATAGGATGCAGCGATGATCTTTGTGGACTGAGAACATTACAGGAATTAGGAATCTTAGCAGATGCCACTAGGGATAGTCAAGAGCACGAGGATCTGCCCAGACCACAAGCTCGACCACTCTCCAAGAACAATAGGCTTGGACCCCGCCTGAGCCACGCCTCTTTCTAGAACACTGATGCTAACCCCAGGGAACCGGTGTTAGGTAACTGTGACTACGCTTTTCTCTAACGCAGTGCAATGGAATCTTGAGTAGTACATTAGGAAATGCAAACAATAAAGAAATAGCAAATATAGCTTAAGTTTTTGAGGACTTAATCTAGAGCAGCCACTCTACTTACATGTTTTAACTCATTTAAAACCTACAACAACAATATGATATATGTACTATTTTTATTCACATTTTAAAGATGAAATTGAGGCACATAGAGGTCACCTGTCGTCCTCGACTTAAAACTAAAGTGCTGGGATTCAAGCTCAGGAGACAGGTTTCAAGTATTTACTCTTTGAACTCAGTACACAAATGGCCTGTTATATCCATTCACCCCATATTTTGTAGATTGGGATTTGTTCCTGCTACAAAATTAAGAAGCTGATTAATTAACATTACATTTCAAAATTAGGTGTAACCTCATTGAACTCAATGTAGCCATGTTATCATTATAATTTATTTTATTTTTTTTGTAAATTGGCATTCTTTGTTCTTGAAAAAAATGGAATATAATAAGGTAATCTGTATGGTTTAACTAAATAAAATATTTAAACAGCAAGATACAAAAAAATTTTTAACCAGTTTTGGGGGTTTCAAGCTGTTAAGCACTCATTATTGGATTGTTATTGCTATAAGCATTTGATATTAATAAACTAAACAATTTTAATTTTCCTTAGTGTCAAATCAGTTTGAATTTTTGTTTCAAGTTCCTTTCCTTCTCTTCATGTGAGTTGATGGATAGTAAATCCTAGATAAAGGATTCAAAGCTGTAGGAGATTTGAATAATGATTTTTCCCCATTTGTGCAAATTGAGCCTTTGCTAGAGGGAATGAAATTCATTTGCTCATTTCAGGGACCAAAATTGTGACCGCAATTCACTGCGGTCCAGAAACATCAATCAAAGATATGAGCAGGAGGTGTGAATTGTGCAATGGCTGATGTCCTCATTGCCCTGGATAACTGCGTGCCTGCAGCAAGCCAAATTCTCCTCTACTCCAATGTCATCTACTCCTGTCGCCACTAACTCTCGATGCCCCTCCTTAGCTGTTTCCCCTGTGGAAACTCATTGCCGCCTCCTCCATAGAACTGGTCTCCATGTCTCTGTCCAGCACCCCTCTGTACCTGCAACGCTCTGCCTAACCCTTCACTCGTTTATCCCATCATGTTCTCCACCACCAGTCTGGTGCAAGCCAACCACATCTCTCACTTGGATGGTTTTACAACAGTAGTTTCCTCCCTAATTTCTCTGCTTCTACCATTGCCTCCCACCTATAGTCTGTTCCCACATAGCAGCCAAAGAGATCCCTTTAAAGCTTACATCAGACGACACTGGGCACATTCTGAACAAATCTCACATGTTCTCACTCACATGTGGGATCTAAATACAAAAACAATTGGTCTCATGGAGACAGAGAGTAGAATGATGGTTGCCAGAGGCTGGGAAGGGTACTGGGGAGGGGGGATAAAGTGAGGATGATTAATGGGTGCAGAAATATAGATAGTTAGATAGAATGAACAATATTTGATAGCACAACAAGGTGACTATAATCAAAAATAAGTTAGGGTATACTTTAAAGCAACTAAAAGAGTGGAATTGGAATGTTCCTAAATACAAAGAAATGATAAATGTCTACAGTGATGGATACACAGATTAGCCTGATTTGGTTAATTTAGATCGTATGTCTGTATCAAAATATCACATGTGCCCTATAAATATACATAGCTATTATGTATCTATAATAATTAAAAATAAAAAACTTAAAAAGAACAATGCAAGAAAACAAATGACAAACAAAAGAAAAAGAAAAATAAACTTAAATCAGATCATGTCATTCCTTTGTTCAAAAATCCCTCTTGTGGCTTCCCATCTCATTCAGAATAGAATCCAAAGTCATCATCAATATCTAAAGCAGACCAACACAATCTGTGACTCCAGTAACTCTCTGACCACACTCCTACCATTCTCCCTCTCCCTCACTCCAGTTCAGCCACACTGACCTTCTAGCAGTTCTAACCAAGGTGCATCCTTCTTCCTCAGAGCCTGGAGCTGCTACTGCACTTGTCTATAATGCTCTTTCTCTAGATATCTACAGGGCTCAATCTCTCACCTCCTTTCATTCCTAATGGCATCTCTTCAGAGATACATTATATTAAACAGCACTTCCTATCCTCCTCACCCTACTTTTCTTTACTCTTTAGAATTTACTACCATATGAACTATTCTCATGTCTCTGTTAATTTTCTGTTTCCCTCTCTGCCCCAGACTAGGATGTAAAGCTCTAGGAGGGAGGGGCTTTGTCTGTGTGTTAGTTTTCTAGGGCCGCCACAACAAAGGAACAGCACCTTGCTCATAGTACACATGCATTTGGCATGTCCTATTTGGTTCTATGTGGACCACAAACCCCTAAAACAAACTACTATAGAATTTATTTAATGATAAGTTTAGATTTATGTTGTTGATGAGTGGATATCCTTTTTCTAGAAACTGAGTATTTAAAAGCCATCCATGCCCTATTATGTGCAATTCTTCCTATAATTATTTATTGTTTTATCATCTTCATATTGTACACACACAAACATCATGTTAACATTATTCTCAAAATCTTCAATTTCTGCTGGTTGGTCTGCTCTTTCAAGCAAAGAATCTTCTACCTTTAAATTTTTACCAGTCTTTCATAAATTAACATTAAACAGCTTTCTCCTTTGAATTCTACTTGATACTGAAGAATAATCATCATTCATGAACCCTTTAAAGTGAGCTCTATTTGTTCCATACAAATGCACTTTTTTTCAAATGCATTTTAATAGATCTTTCTAGAGAAGCAGCATCATCTCTTGTTATAATTCCCCAAATTTCAAAATGCTGAAATTCAATATTCTCTGAGCATTGTGGGTTGTATCATCTCCTCTTCCAGGGAAGCTTCAGGTCTCTTTTCTTCTGAATCTTGTGCAAGCTTGTCTGCTATCTCTTTCTTCTCTTATAGTCACAAAACATTAGTTAGAAACAGTCCCATGAATGTTCTGCTCAATACGGAGTGTTCATTCGGATATAGTGCAATCTGCTGCATAGCTAAAAACATGACTTTCAATT
>CAUYSK010064139.1:0-12604 GCA_963575035.1 Avahi laniger | reverse complement strand
CCTAACTCCAATGAGAACAGCCTCTATCAAAAAGTCCGAAAATAACAAATGCTGGCATGGACGTGGAGAGATTGGAACACTCTCACACTGCTGGTGGGACTGCAAATTAGTACAACCCCGGTGGAAAGTAATTTGGAGATATCTTAAAGAGCTAAAAATAGAAATACCAGGTGATCCAGCAATCCCACTACTAGGCATCTTAGCATGTTTTAAAACGTACTTTGATTTTCACTCGACCCTAAACTTACTTCTTTTCCATTGGTCCCCATTTTTTCCTGTTGCTCATACCAAAACCTTAGAGTTTCCTGGACTCATCTGTTTCTCTCTCATTCCACATCAATAGCAAAAGTTAACACTGGTCACTGTGTGACACATATGCACACAAAAGAAATACACACACACGCAAGGAGCTTTCACAGCTATTTAAGATAGGTAACATAGTCACACGTTTTTCACAGATAAGGTATCACATAAAGTTTAAGTAGCACCTGGCTCTATAGTAAGAAAAAGGCTATTTGGGGATTTAAACCAAAGTAATCTGGCTCCAGAGTACATACTCTTAACTACTCCGTTATACTTTCAAAATGTAGTTAGAATCAAATCCGAGTTTAAGGCCTTCACAGTTACCAACTTGCTCTTAGCCACCATTGTCTCTTAACTGTGGCATTGCAGGCACCACAGTCTTTACCTTACAGGCCCTGCTAGAATGCCCTCCTCTGCATAAATACTTGTCTTGTTCTCTCCTATCCTTCAGGTCTGTTCAGCTGTTACCTTTTTAAAGTGGCTGTCCCTGTTCATCCTGTAGAAAATAGCACAGGTCCCTTTCTCCCTATTGCTTGGCCTTGTTTTCTTCATAGCTCAGGGCTCTGTTAGATCAGGGTGAGTTTTCATCTTTTTTCCTCACTGCTTTTGTCTCTGAAGTGCAGCAGACATTAGTAGATACTAACAAATATTTATTGAATAAATTAATCATCTGTGCATGTACTGAAAATATTCTAAGGTGTCCAGACACTTTTTAGTTAAACTAAACTAAGCTGAAATCATGTTGTGCATCTTCTTCTTCTTGTCAAAGGAAATTGACACAATTAGCTGCTTATTGAGTGATAAATATCATCAATTATTGGATAATTTGATGTGAAAATGTCTGGAACTGCTTTTTCATATTCTATTCACAGGTGGAGGTAGAACAGAATAACTACTCCACATCCATCACAAGTCTGGAATTAGACAACTTTCTAGTTACCAAAAGCGGATTTAGTTGCTATACTCCTGAGACTGGAAGACTCCAGACACCATTTCTATACCCTTGGTTGGCTGTGGTAGAGCTTCCCTCTGTATTCTCTAAAATAAGTCGTCTCCAAAGTGAAGTGTATGTATCAAGATGATCCACTGGGGTACAAAAATAAAACATTATAACGGATAATATTTAAGTATAGAGGAAATTAATGTTACTACTATTTAATATATGGATAAATACTGATGCTCTTGCTCCATCTTTATGACAAGTGAGCTACAAGGTGTTCCATGAGGGCAGGGTGGTAGTTTCAACCAGGGGAAGTGACAATCTTACTTCTTTCTTTCTCCCCTAACAAGTTGTCATGCATGCCATATACCTATTCAAGGTTCAGTGAATTTCTGGAGAATATTATTTCATTTTAATCAAAGTAAGTCTTATAAAATGGACAAGCGGCTGAAAAATATTTCTGCAAAGAACCGTGGTCCAATGATATTGCTAACAATATAAACAGAAGCAAACAATATATGATAGAGCATATATTTTTCTTAGTTAAAGCATAAGAACTTTGTCAATAACTGCAAAATAAAACAAATGTTAGTGTAGGAAGATTTCAAGGGAAGATGTCAAAAATTGAAATGATCAAAACGCAGTTGAAAACGTGCATTTAATCCTCATCATATTGTGTGTTATGCACTGAGATAATGGTTAATGATAATGTTTAAACTATAATCATTAAAAAAAATGTTAAGAATTAAGCAATAAGAAATGCCAATATTGGTTGTATTGAGAGTAGTATTAATAATTATTTTATAGGAAGGTTTTTATGAAAATAATGAAGACATAAAATAAAATATCAAATCATATACCATTACTTTTATCATTATTTCATCTTTTAATTTTTAAATTTTAATATCTATTTTGTAGATATTTATAACATACATATCAGTATGGCAGTATAAATATATAAGCTATAAATTAATAGTATACATACTTGGAATATGTGCTCAAAATTTTTAATGACAGAGGTGCATGATTGAAATGGATTGGCACTGAAAGACTCATAATCTACATATGGTATTCACATAAATCTCAAACCACTAATGGAAATTTTTTATTCAAGCAATTGATTAATTTGATAAATATTTAAAATCCATTACACAGACTAGAACTATGCATAAAAAAGAATGATCGCATTAATGCCAAAAGGCCTATATTAAAAAATTAGAATTTTGAGAATGTTTTAGCTAGTTTATTTTACATGTGGTGAAGTTAGAATAATTCATCATATTACACAAACATAAGACTAGGCCTTCAAATATAATGTGAAGAACAAAATAACAAAAATAAAAACAAGTGATATTTTCACATAGCAGTTAAATCATGCTTATGTATGAATGAACTTATATGGATTTTCAACTCTAAAAGCTTATTTTTAATAATAAATTGATGTACTTAACATAAAAACACTGTATAATTTATACTATACAGCCTTAAACACTAAATGTTTTATGTACAAATGTTTACATCAATGTGAATTATATTGTTTCTGATTGTAGAAAATATAAACATTTTTAATGTAATTAAATTGTGTCTCTAAGATATTAAAATATTATTTTTGAAATATACAATATGTATTAAGTTTGCAAATAGGTGATAGTGTATGTTATATAATAAAATAGCTGCGCATGATAATCATTCATGTTTATGGTTTTTGAATACAAAGTATTTTAATAAATGCAAGTAAACCAGCTAAGTTTGTATTCCACTTAAAGATGAGTATTTAAAATTAATATAAAATGTGTTTTTGAGAAATAATGTGTTCATGTATGTTTTTTACTTAAAAGTTAGTAGTATATTGAAAGGAATCCCCCAAATAGGTAAAAGTATAATAAATCATGCTGTCATGTTCTTATATTGTATTTGAATATCATAAACTCTTTAAACTTCCCAATTAGAGTTAGTGTATTTACTATTATTTTTTAATGAGATGAATAAAATTTTTAAATTTAATTTTTTCAATGAAAGGAATAGAACAGAGATGAGATTGTACTTTGTAAATATCAAATATTTTAGATGTACTGGGAAAATTTTTATAACATGCTAACTTATATAATATTTAAATTATGATTTTAATTTTTCAGTTGGGAAATAATGATTTACTCACATCTCATTCAAAAAGTGCTTGGGATTTCAGGAAAGAATATGTTAGGAGAAACAAAATCTCCTGAGTATTTGTGGAATTTTATTAAACTCACTGTGTTTTTCTTTCTTTGATACAGAAACTAAAAAGTAAAAGAAAAAGAAAGAAAAACAAAGAAAGAAAGAAACTGTCAATCTTAAAAAAATGCTTCAAATAGAGAGAAATTCACAGTAGTTTTATTTCCAACTCCCAGGCTCAATTGGTATTTCAATTAAATATGAGGTAGTCAAGTAGAGTAGTCAAATAAATGTAAGATAATGAAAAGATGAAGAGCTCTTAATATAATCATCTTCAATTTAGAGAGCAGATAATAAAGTGAGCTCAGTGATGGCAAACCCAAATGCAAAGCAGTCCAGGCATTAATATTTATCATGTTCAAGGGAAGTTCAACAATTGAACTAACATGTAAGTAGGATGAATATTTTTAATACCTTCGAGACACAAATTGCCTTTCTGTAAAAATGTTTGTATTATCTAATAATCAGGAGCAATTATAATTCACATAGTTGTAAGCATTTGACCCTTAGATAAAACTTCTTAATGAAAAGACATTGCCATGATTTGGGTACTAGGACATTGTACCTCCCACTTCTAATAAGTCCACTAAGCCAGTCAGTTTCACCTCCAAAGCATCTGTCTCCAAAATCTGCCTTTCCTTGTCACTTGCAAGTACACCGTAGTCCCATTTCAATGAGATGATAACATCTCTCAACTTCCCTATCGCCTTTTCTCCTAATCTTGAATTCACACCAGCTTCCACTGCCACAACCTAAGTTATATTTCTTAAAGCAAACACGTGTGATACTGGCATCCCTGCTTAAAATAACAAATAGTAATAATAATAAGACTAGCAAAAAGCCCAAACAAACAAGTTAGCTACCTATTGCCTCACAAATAAGTTTATGACCCTAGCTCCTGATCTTTTCCAACAATGTGCTATCCAGTCTTTCTCCAGACTGTTTAAGTCTCATCACACTCAAAGCTCAGCCTTCTCCCCAGAACATATTATGTTCTTGCTACTGCAAACTTTTTGATTGTCTTGTCAGAACACATATGACATGTTAAATGCACTGGACCTTTACAAATTTAAACATTAAAGAAGGATGCAAGAAATAGATTTTTTTGTATAGTATAAAAATGTCTTTATCAAAATATGTATTTATATTACTGTGGTATATTTAATTTATGTTCTCAAATTTGTTGATATTCCTACCTCTTGTAGATGGAGCTTAAATCCCTTCCCATCGACCTTAGATTTCATGTCCAGTTTCTGCATAGGCAACTTTAGAAGTTTGTGAAAGGAAATGTAAGGAAGTTTTGATATACAGGGATTTTCTATGTATTTATAAAGAGCAATAAAATCAGTCATCTTGAACTTTCTAGAGTCTCTTAAAAATGTCCATTTTGATTAACTTCATATTTTTCTATATAATAGAAACAGGTAAAATTATGATGTAAGTTATAAAATTACTCAAAACTGTTTTGAAAACTCTCTTGATTAATAATACATTTATAAGGAATAGATTTTCAATTTTGGGGGTAGTAAGATAAAAGCTAAAGTAATTTACAGATCTTTATTTTCTTTTCTTCCAAACTTAAATCATACCTGGTGTAGAGGCTATTGACTTTAAAAGGGCAGTTACAGTTTTTTTAAAAATTACTTTTCAGAGCAAATTTATGATATCAAGTTAAGAAACTGTTTCAAATTTGCTTAAATCACAGACACATGAGCACATCTAGTCCTATTCCCCAACCTCCTAAGTAACCAGTCAGCATACACATATGCTAATGGACACTCGAAAGACAGTCCTGTGGGAACCTACACAAATGTGGTAAGCTGTTTAGTACTAGCTTATTAGTAGCAACATTTAAAGAGTGGTGTTATTTTTTTAAATTTATATCTGGAAATAAAATTAATGCTTTATTAAAGATCATTTGCTTTTGCTTAGTCCTCTGTGGACATAGAAAACTGCATTTCCCTCCTGATTACTCTATGTATAACTGACTTCTATAATCGGATCACCCTTGTTCTTCCTTTCTCTAAGCTAAACAAATCTAATTCATTTAATATCTCTATTTGCCAGAAGATTAATTATCTTTGTTTCTCTTACTTGACAATCTTCTATTATTCTGCCTTTTTTTTTAAGGCCAGCATCTAAAATTCGACACAATTGTAGAAACCTGATTGATGTAGAACAATGGAAAGATTGCTTTCTACTTTTTCCATAATTATTTTTAATACTTCTTAGTATGTTACTGGATTATATTTTATCATGACATTTCACTAGATTTCACTATGGCCATAACTGCCAGCTTTAGTAATTCTTTTTGTTTTTAATCTTATAGATAGCATTTCCTCCAAAAAAGTTCTCTTCTCAATTCATTCCCACTTCAACAATTTTGCGGCTCTGACAGTATCATTTATCCTTGTCTCTCTCCTCTCCAATTTATATGTCTTCCACCATCAAACTAATTTTCCTAAAGTAGCACTAGTTACCCGCATGCCGCAGGAGGCCATTCCTTCTTAACTGTCACATCAAGTCCAAGATCTTCTGCCTAGTTAGTTGCAAGGTGTTCCTTATTCCAACACTAGACTAACGGTGAGCTGTCTATGCTCGGTTATATGGCCTCAAAGATTTCATCTATAATATTATCTTCCTGCTCTATCATAGCACTTTTAACACACTAAGTTCTATTTAATTGTCTTCCTTGTCCTACTCTAAAGACAGGCCATTTGATTCAACATTTTATCTTTATAGCCTGGAGTTCTGTGCTAGTACTAAGATACTCAATACATTTTGTTAGCAGAATAAATACATAAATTAATTAACATACAAATAATATTGTGAAAATATTAAATTAATATATTTTAAATACTTTCATAATTCAAGTTTCTCTGCAACTCTTTAACAACATCTGAATCGGAACTTTTGTCTACCCCATAAAAGGAGGAAGCGTGAATGTTATCTTGAAAGGAGGAGATCATAACAAAGCAGTAGTCCCATGAAATTAACTGTGCAGGGAGGGAGAAGGAGGAGGAGGAGAAGCAGTCAGATTCCAAGTTCATGAATCCTCGTCTACATTATAACGTAGATGTTATAAGTGGAAAGGGCCACTTAACAATATATAAAATGTCCCAGATAGAGGAAAAGGTTGGATGCAGCAGGACTTTTGCTTATCTTCCCATTAGGGAATCTGGACTACCTTGAAGAAAGTCCTATACCTACACAATTTTAGAAGAGAAATGGTCCTTGGTTTGTTTAGATTCAGTTGAGGGTTTCAGAGTATTCCTCATGCACACACATCAAGTCTTAAGAGCTGTGCAGAGATAGTTTAGAGCCAGTAGGTCTATTGCATTGAGAGTGGTGTTGACCACATTACAAAGACTATGGCTTAAAGAACCTAGGATACATAATGAATGAAGGACATGTTTGAGGGCCCAGGATTGAAGAGTACCGGCAAGAGCCATGGTGAGGATGGATCCACTGGTAGGGCCCAGCATGATCTGACTATGGAAAGAGCACAGATGAGCTGGCCAAGTCACAACTTGCAGCCTAGATGGGAGGAAGACACCCACTGTTAAGGAGTACTGATGCATGAGCCAGAGGACATCCCAAGGATCTAATTTAGACCTTAGGTCCATTGTTCCATTAGGATGAAGGTACATAAACAGTTGTCTACATATCAGCCATAATAAGGAGAAGAATCCTTAGAAGACTGGACATTTTCCCCAAAGGAGACTATTTTAAAATAAAACAAGCAGCATTTCTTTTAACTGTAGTTTTTCCAAGCTCCTCTGCTCTTACTGAAATGGAAACTTGTGAGTCTAATGAAAATTAATACTAATATGTTTTCTAGCATATCTAAGGGGTAAAACACATTTACCCATTAACACATAAATAAGAGGATGATGTGCCTCATTGACACTGGGGCAGATGCATGAGACTTTTCGCCGCTTCACAAACTCTGTGTATTCATTCTGACCCTGCATTCAGAGTTAGAATCAAAACCTTCCCACAAAATCCAGATCTAACATACATACTCGAGCACATCACCCACTTGGCATTAATATCTATATCCTCCCTAAAAAGATTTTCTAGTCATATTGACCTCTTCATTGCTTTGCGTAGTTTCCCATCTTTGTGCCTTTCTTCATAAATTACCTCATCTTTTTCATTTTTTCTAGTAGCACTACTACTGATTTTTAAAAGCCAAGTAGTCATCTACTTCCTAGATGCTAGCATATCTACATCTCCTTCTATGCTAGGATTTCAGAGCTGCACGATTTAGCTCTTAATTAAATCTGTACTGCTCATTTTTCTTTATTAGACTTTGTTCAGCAATTAGACTTTGAGTTTCTTAGGGAAAGCATGCAATGTTTATACTTGTTAGATAAATCCTACATACTTTACAGAAAGTTTGATAAGTGAGTACATTATCTAAGCTTATAACCAATTATTACCTCTCTAGGTCTACTTCATTTGTAGTTTTGTGATGTCATACTATTATCATACATTGTAATTGCACATTAGTGGTTAATTTCCTTTCCAAATGTAGTTTTCTTATTGATTTCATACTTTGTATAGTTGTTTATGCAAATGTATATTTTTATTTCATTTGTTTTTTGTTTTTAATTTTGGTATGTGACCACATATTCAAATATACATATTTCTTATTTCCAAGTATCATTATAATATTTCTAAAATATTGTAGAAGAAATAAAAAGCATGAAGTCAGAAGAACATTGGATAAATGCCTTAATTTCTCTGAGCTTCATAGCACACTCTTAAAAGTGTTAAAAAAATTATTTTCTACTTTATTCTAAGGACCAAATAAGAAAGTAGATAAAAGCATATTTAAACCATGGGGAACTATAAAAACATTTTATTCTTCAGAAATATCAGATATTTAAAATTACTGTAGTGTTAACTAATTGAATTTTTCTAAAGAATTTAAACCAAAATTTTATGTCATATTTTGTATACTTCTGAAGATGTCAATATTTTATCAAATTGAGTGATCATTTTATTATTTTCTTCAAATATAATTGAACTTCTAATTGTCTAATTTAGTATGGCAACTATAATGATATTTTTTAAACAACTGTTGTGAGGGACAAATTTACTAGGTAAATTACAACAAACTTAGGTATGTCACTTACATACCTTAAAGTGTTTATCAGAGTTACCATTTTGCTGCCATCAAATCTGAGGATTTAATTTTACTACTTTTCTATGTCTTCCTTTGAAATAAAAGGCCTAAATGAGATAAAGAAGAAAAGGATGATAGAAGATGTCGAATGATGATAATGACAGTAAAGTTAAATTTAAATAACAATGTGGGCTGTATCCCAAGAGAAGGCACTTTTGAATGGTACAAAGAGATAGGAAAAGGCCAGGAAAATGACTATTGCCTCCAGTTTGAGACATAAAAGAATATATGTACATAAATAAATGTGAATATACACATATGCATGCACATGCACACATACATCTCATAATTTCTTCTTTTTTCCTATATCTGATATGTACTCCATTGTGCTCAAGGTGAAAGCCCTGGGAAATCATTTACTGTGTCGTATGTTACTGATCAACACCTAACGCCAGCAAACCATTGTTTCTAGAAAAATCTTAACCTAAAAATACCTGGCATCTCAAGCTTGACTTATAATTTCCATTTCATAAATGGTCTCATATAGTCATATCAATAAAGAACATTTTAACATACGAGATTCATTACATAATGTTGTCTTGTTCTTGGTTTTATCATCTCTGAATTGTATACTTTTCATGATATAGCATTTTTTAATCAAAACTAAATATTGCTATTCTTCATAGAATACAAAAAAGAAAAACTCAGTATTAAGGACAATTACAAAGTATAACTATTATTTCTATCTGGCGATTACATTTCAGATCAATATGACAGCAGCCAGGAAGCATAGGAGATAATCTACTCACTAATAAACTGTAAATTAAGCTCTGTGATTTATTATATTTTTAGAACTTAATGTGCACATAAATATTTCAATTTTCTCATTCCAAATGTATTCATAAACATTCTAATAGATAGTTGGATAACACCAAAGTCCTGAGGTCTGAGGTTTTAAAATTAACTTATTATACTAAATGGAAATAACCAGTAGCGAATGGTTATTTTACTTATAATGTATCATATTTCATATTTTACTTATACAGGCTTTCCCCAGGAATATTCTTCCTTACTCTCTCTATTGGCCCAAGTCCTACAAATCCAGAATAAGGGAATCCTTTATGCCTGTAATTTCCTATTGCACTTTATTTTTATCTCTTGTGGCATGCAACTTTCTGAATTATACTTATGTATCTACGTATCTCTAATTTTCCATATTAGATTCTATTAAAGGTATTTGAGGATATAATGTGTCTATCATCTCATTATTTTCTACAGAACCTAGTACAGTGCCTTACATAGAGTAGATATTCAAAAAATATCTCCTAGATCACTAAATTTGTAACATTATTAAAGGAAAGTTTTCTAACTCACTTTTATTTGAGATATAAAATTAATAGATGTTGCATTCCTAAGTAGCTTGTAAAACATAACTCCAAGGAGAGATATTTTATAGCAGGTACTTAAGAGCCAGTTGAAGAACTCACTCATATCTAGCATATAAAAGGGTCAGATGTGTCTACAGACTATTGTAAGAAGGGTGCAATTGGAAATAACTAAAATTCCAATCTTCAACAATGTGGAGAATGCATGCTCCTCACCTTAATCTGTGAGTGCAGTACTACTTGAAAAGCTTACTAGTTGTCTCCTGATGCTAGAGATTCAGGAACTGATGTCTGACCCATGCTGGCTGAGAAGTGGAATCAGAAGATCAAGGAGAGGTTCAGTCTCTATTGGGAGAGTTCCAGTTGAAGTAGCCCAACATGGGACACATGGCCACAGAGCATGAAAGAACAAGGACACTTTAAGATAGTATCTGCTCAGTAAAATCTTTTTGTTTCACATTCCCTCCTATTCTCAGGCCAACGCAAAGGTTTCTGGAGGGTCAGAAACCTTATGATAAAAATAAAACATCAGATATAATAGAAGAGAGAAGAAGGCCTCCTAATCTACTTGCAAAACTGCAGATTTTCATTTACAGCAGGTGCCAACTGGAAGTGAGTAAGACAACTTAATGTTATACTTTTAAAGAGCTTTTTGAGGTATAACTAATATAAATAAACTTCCCAATTTAAAATGTAATAATTTAGACACTGAGAAACTGTTACCCCAATCAAGATAGTGAACGTATCATCACCCCCCAAAACTTTGCATGGCCCTTTATAACACTTTCCTTTCATCCATCCCAACTCTCACCCATCCATCCTCGGACAACCACTGTCTGGTTTTTATTGCTATAGGGTAGTTTGCATTTTCCTGAGTTTTATATAAATGGAATTATATAATATGTATCTTTATTGGGGAGTGGGACTCCTGGCTTCTTTTATTTGGCATAATTATTTTGAGATTCATCTATGATGTTGGTTTTATCAATGGTTCATCCATTTTCATTGTTGATATTGCATTTATTGAGTATACCATAATGTGTTTATTTATTAATCTATTAATGAACATTTGTGTTCTTTTGGTTATTACAAATATCTGTTATAAACATTGATGTACAATGTATAGACATATATATCTTCTTATTCCATTGGGTAAATACGTAGGAGTGGAATGGCTGTACCATATGGTTGATATATGGTTAAAAAAAAAACAAAACAAAGCAAAAAAAGGTGCCAAACTGTCTTCCCAAAGTGGTTTGTATCATGTAATATACACATTAGTATGTGAGTTCTAGTTCTACCTCATCATCTATAATTACAGGAATGGTCTGCCTTTTTTAATACTGGCCATCTTCATCACCACATCATAGTGTCTCATTGAGGTTTTAATTTGCATTTCATTAATGATTAATGATGTCAAGCATCCTTTAATGTGTGCATTTGCAATTGACATAAGAGTAAACATTTTAAATTACAGAAATTATGCAGTTTATATGATTTTAAGTGACTATAAGTCTATTTCTTGCTGGTGCAACATACCAGTTATAACTGCATGAATTTCTTTACATTTCATTATTTCAATAAACTGACACAACAGCTCAGTAAATCTGTACATGTTGTTTGTTAAAAGTTACACAAAGTTATTGTTATAGCTGATTCTTATTTAAAAAAACTACATTTTAGGAAACATCAGGGTGTGTTTTTAACTGTCATAGCATCAGACAAGGCATTTGCCAAAAATAAATGGCAAATGGAATAATAATGTGAAGCCCACTAGGTATTTTTTAATGTTTCAATATAGGTTTCAAACAACTGCCTCAGATTGGAGGCACTACACTAAGTATCACCTAATAAATGAAAATTAAAAATAATAAAATCAATAAAATATGACTGTAAAGTTAATTTTGAATTATTCTGTTTATTTTAAACACCAAAAATATCCAAAAAACTAGGATAGAAGAGGCCTCAATCCATAAAATGCTTTAAGCAATGTTATATTTGTGGAATTTTTAATCTAGCACAGGAAGGAATTTATGTTACATAATCTTGGATTCATTGTTTTATTTTATTTACCAATTATCCATACATTTCTCCCAATCTATTTTCTAACTTGGCTAATAAAATTTCCTATAGTTATTCATTGATTCAGTAAAAGTCTTTCAGTAATATTTTTTTTTTAATGGGGAGGTGGTAACACTGATGAGCAGCCACAAGATATTTCCAGTTTGATAAATGCAAGTCCTTTGACATTACATTAGACCTTTTGCATTATTGATTTAATGAGGAAGAGGAACATAAGAACAGTGATTTAATATTAACTCTCAATACTAAGACTTCAGCAGCATCCTGTGCTGTCAGTCTACTAGTTTGATTATAATAAATTGGAAATAAAACTCACCCTAATAAACTGCCTTATAATGAAAGATAAAATGATCACAAACTCAAAAGTTTCTTTTGCCAAAGTATACATAGTCTGAGATTAATTAATTTTTTTTTTTTTTTTTTTTTTTAGACAGAGTCTCACTTTCTTGCCTGGGGCGAGTGCCGTGGCGTCAGCCTAGCTCACAGCAACCTCAAACTCCTGGGCTCAAGCGATCCTACTGCCTCAGCCTCCCAAGTAGCTGGGACTAC
>CAUYSK010064138.1:0-20494 GCA_963575035.1 Avahi laniger | reverse complement strand
GCGTCATCCTAGCTCACAGCAACCTCAAACTCCTGGGCTCAAGCGATCCTCCTGCCTCAGCCTCCCAAGTAGCTGGGACTACAGGCATGCGCCACCATGCCCGGCTAATTTTTTCTACATATTTTTAGTTGTCCAATTAATTTATTTCTAATTTTAGTAGAGATAGGGTCTCGCTCTTGCTCAGGTTGGTTTCGAACTCCTGAGCTCAAACAATCCGCCCGCCTCGGCCTCCCAGAGAGCTAGGATTACAGGCGTGAGCCACCGCGCCTGGCCTTCACATTATATTATTTTAATACAATATGTTCAACTTTCTACAAAAAAATTATAAGACATGCAAAGAAACAAGAAAGCATGGCTCATTTATGGGGGGAGGGTCAACCAATAGAAAAATATCCCTAGGGGAGGCCAAACATTGGAATTACTAGACGAATACTTTAAATTACCTATTTTAAATATGTTCAAAGAACTTTTTAAAAGGAAACTATGTCTAAAGAACTAAAGAAAAGTAAAAATAGGAATATTAATAAAGAGATACAAATTATAAATTATAATAAGGAGCTCAATAAAAATTCTAAAGTCGAAAAATACAATGACTTAATTGAAAATTTCACTAGAGGGATTTCAATAGCAGATTTCAACATGGAGAAAAATCAGCAAACATGAAGATAGAGGAATTAAGAGTATCTAATCTGAGGACCATAAATAAAAATGAATGAAAGATTATGAAGAGACTCAGAGACCTGTAGGATACCATCAAACATATCAAAACAGATAGGACTCAAATCACTAAAATCAGAAATTAAAGAGGGAACATTACTACTAACTTTACAGAAATAAAAAGGACACAGGGGGATACTATGTAATAATTGTATGCCAATAAATAAGATAATCTAGATATAATAAAATGGACAAATTCAGACAAAGATGCAAACTACCAAAACTGACTCAAGAAGAAATAAAATTTCTGAATTCTTAATCAAAAAAATTTCCCACAGAGAAAAGCCCATCAATACACTGGTGAATTCTATTAAAAATTCAGACAGCAATTAATACAATCCTTCACAAACTTTTGCAAAATATAGAAGTAGAGGGAACACTTCCCAACTCATTTTAAGATGCCAGAATTACCCTAATACCAAAACAAGACAAGGTATCGCAAGAAAGAAAACTAGTATCTTTTGTGAATATAAATACCCTCAATAAAATACTAACGAATCAAATCCAGCAAGATATAAAAACGATTATGTATCATGACCAAATGAGAGATTTATTCTAGGAATGTAAGATTGATTTAATATTCACAAGCCAATTTATGTAATATACTATTTCAATAACGGATTAAAACCATATGTTCATCTCAATAGATGCAGAAAAAACATATGAAACAATTCAACAGCGCTTCATGATGAAAACATTAAGCAAACTAGGAATTGAATGATACTTTCTCAATCTCACAAAGGACATCTATGAATCCCACAGCTAACATTGTACTAATTGGTGAAAAAATAAATGGTTTTCCCCTAACATCAGGAATAAGAGAAGGGTGTACACTCTTGCCTTTTCTATTCAATATTGTACTTGAGTTCTAACTACAGAAATTAGGCAAAAAAGGAAGTAAAATTCATCCAGATTAGAAAGGAAGAAGTAAAACTATCTCTATTTGTAGATAATATTATTTTTAGAGAAAATCCTAAGGAATTCATTAAAAAGCTATTGGAACTAAGAAATTAGTTCAGAAAGGTTGCTGTGTATAAGATTAATATGCAAAAAAAATCAGTTGTATTTCTATATGCTAGCAATGAACGATGCAAAAAGGAAATTAAGAAAACAATCCCATTTACTATAGCATCCATAAAAATAAAATATCAAAAGAGATAGGATACCATACACAAAAATACACTCAAAATTGACATAGACCTGGATGTAAAAGCTGAAACTATAAAACTCTTTTAGAAGAAAACATAGGTGTAAATCTTTGCAATCATGAATTAGACAATGGTTTCACATTCATGAGACCCAAAGCCTAAGCAACCAATGAAAAAACAGATGAATTGTACTTCATCAAAATTTAAAACTTTTTTGCTTCAAAGGACAATATCAAAAAAACAAAAAGAAAATCCACAAAACGGGGGCAATTATTTGCAAATCACATATCTGATAAGGAGCTAGTATTCAGAATAATAAAAAACATTTACAACTCAATAACAAAAAAACAAAAAACCTAATTGAAAAACAGACAAAGGCATTTTGTTTGTTTGTTTGTTTGTTTTATTTTTTAGAGAGAGAATCTTACTCTGTTGCCCAGGCCAGAGTGCAGTGGTATGATCATAGCTCACTGTAACCTGGAACCTCGAACTCCTGGGCTCAAGTGATTCTCCCATCCCAGCCTTCCAAGCAGCTGGGACTACAGATACATACTGCCATGCCCAGCTAATTTTTTTTTTTTTTTTAGAGACAAGGTCTCACTATGTTGCCCAGGCTGGTCTCCAACAGGACTTAAATGATATTTCTTCAAAGAGGATACACAAATGTTCAACAAGGACATAAAAAGAGGCTGAACATCATTAGTCATTAAGGAAACGCAAATAAAAAACAGAATAAGATATCACTTCACACCAGTAGGATAATTACAATCAAAACAGAGGACAATTAACAAGTGTTGGTAAGGATGTGGTGGAGAAATTGAAACCTTCCTACATTGCTGTTGGGAATGCTATGGTACAGCCACTTTGAAAAACAATGATAGATTCTCAAAAGGTTAACCATAGAGTTACTATATGACCTAGCATTTTCACTCCTAGGTATATACCCAAGACTTGAAAACATCTGTTCACACAAAAACTTGTACACAAATACTCACAGGAGTATTATTCATAATAGCCAAAGACTGGAAATATACCTAATGTCCACAATGGATGACTGGATAAACAAAATGTGGTATATACATACAATGGGATATCAGTCATATAAAAATAAAGTACCAATAAATGCTAAAACATGGACGAACCTTGAAAAAAACATTATGCTTATTAAGAGAAAATAGACATAAAAGGCCTGTGGCTGATTATACGGAAGGCTTTTAAATGGCATTATATGATTTCGTGTGTGTAGTATGACCAGAATAGACAAATCTACAGAAACAGAAAAATTAGTGGTTTCCAGGGGCTGCATGAGAAGGGGAAATGGGGAGCTCCTGCTAATGGTTATGGGGTTTTGTTTGGGAAGGATGCAAATGTTCAGGAATATACAGTGGTAATCATTGCTCAACTTTTTGAATATGCTTAAAAACCACTTAATTGCACATTTTTAAAGCATGAATTTTATGGTATGAGAATTATACTTCAATGGAAAAAAAGATTCAGTGGTTACATCCCATCCAAGCAATGTGAAGAAAAATTTGTAATTAAAACCAAGTAGCACAATATTAAAAGGAAATATAAAAAGTCAATGTGTTGATCTTTTATAGTTACTTACAGCATTTTCCTCCCTGGCCAGACTCATTTTTCCATGACTTCTAAAATGAGTACTAAATTTCAAGAACTAGGAGATTCACTATCCCTTTATCTAATTTAAATACTCTTGATTTGAGCACAAAGTGCTTTGCACTTTCTTCTGCTTACTAAATTCTCTAGAATTTAGTTAAATCTCAAAGATGTAACATTCTTTGTCCAGAGCATTGCATTAATCAGGGTCTCTAGAGAAAGAAACAAAGTGGATAGGGTGTGAATGTGTGTGTGTTTGTGAGAATGAGAGAAAGAGAGAGAGAAGGGGACCGGGAGGGAGAGAGAAAAAGAGATTTGTTAAGGAATTGGCTCACATGATTGTGGAGCGTGGCAAGTTTAAACTGCAGGGTAGACCAGCAAGCTGGAGGCCCAGGGAAGAGCTGCAGTTCTAGTCTGAAGGCAGTCTGCTAGCAGAATTCTCTCTTCTTGGAAGGTCCGTCTTTTTCTATCAAAGCCTTCAACTGATTGATGAGGCCCACCCACATTATGGAGAACAATCTGTTTTACTCAAAGTCTACTGATTAAATGTTAATCTCATGTAAAAAAAATCCTCCACAGAAACATCTGGAATAACATTCACACAACTGTCTAGCCAAGTTGACATAAAATTAACCATCACAGGTATTATACGGTAACAAGAGTGTTAGATTCATATTCTGGACATTCGAGTCCCCCTTCAACTACCTTTTCAACTTTCAAGCAAGGGACTTCACCCCTCTTAACCTCAATACCTTTGTAAGTAAATTGTGGGGGATATTGAAGTTTAGAATGAGAAAATAAGGACAAAAGGGGGGGATATATTTTGAACTACTTTACCTTTTTGCCCTTGTTAAACTGTACATCACATGCTAATGAGTACCCTGTAGCTAACATTGAGAAATCGGAGGCTTTTTATTGATTTAAAATACCCAAAATGTGCTGTGTCCCACATGGCTGTGGAATATGTTAAAAGAAATCTTCTAATACCTCCACGTTGCCCAAATTTTGAAGAACAGTTTGTATTTATGTCTGTGTGTCAGCATGCAGGTATTTTGGTCTTATGTCCATTTTACCACAGCCAAGACACAACTGAAAGACAGGAGAAATATATGGATTCTTCCACATTGTATTCTATGTCAGTAACAACTCAAGATTTGTGCAATATAGTGGCATTACATCTTTGCAAATCTTTCTGTCTTTACTTACCCTGAAAAGATAAAAGGATACCTTCATTTTGCCTCCGTCTTGCATACCATGGGCCCCCAACAGTAGAAGCTTCATCTAAATCTCTAAGAGTATCTCCCCTGAACTTCATGTTCCTAAATTGCTTCTTTACCTCATCAAAACCTAATGAACCCATCAATGGCTCATCCTTGCAAGTTCTTATTATCAAAAATGTAAACAGGTAATCCTATTAAGATTCAACTGTTTCTAACTGAAAAACACTGTCAACCATTGTGCTCCACAACTTCACGTTCGTTAATGGGGATAGTGCTGATCATTCAACTTCAGCAGAGCTCTTAACACTGCTTTCAAATACTTTTCCTTACCCCTACTCAGAGCCTTCTTACATTCTCCAGAATGGTTGCTCTCCACAATTTCCATTTCTGTTGATCCTAATAGCTCATGTCTACGCATTCATTCTAGGTAGATAACATAAATTTACATTCCACTGAGAAAACAGAAACCTCTGGGGGCTAAATTCTTTAACTTCCCACTACAAATCTCTACTGATCTACAATGACATCCTGCACTATTTGTTTTCCTCTCCTTTCAGGAAAAGAGATGTATCTTCTCTTCTTCAAAGCTAACACATGTGTCTCCTTCCACCTCCTGTGGGATTTTGGTCCATCATTATTCCCGTATTTTTAATATTTTCCCCATATTTTAATAGCTTTAGTCTCTTCCCCATATTTTTAATATATTTAATCTCTTCCTCTTCTCGGCATCTTCCTCTCAAAATACAAGCATGCTTAAGCCACTCTCACCCTAAAAAACAAAACAAAAATGAAACAAAATAAAAGTTTCCTATTAAGGTGCCATTCCAAAGACTTCCACTTGTGGCCAACACTGAGTAACAGGAATGAGACTTACCCATCCACCTGAAACAACCCTAACGCAGACAAAATATATAAAGCAACGGTTCTGAAAACATTGGACATAAGGCAATGAAGGGCAGGAGACACTGAGAAATGGGAACCAGCTGTTGCCGTGATGGTTTCTAGGCTGAGGAGCAGAAAGGGGGACCCAGGAGGAGCCAAACAGACTCCCTGAGTTGCGAAGACAGAGCTGAGATGCTGGGGAGACCAAGGCAGGTAGAATTTGTGGGGCAGGGTGCCACAGAAGAGAGGTTCAGAGACAAAGAAACTAGAAATCTGCAGAGAGTGCCCCCTGGAGTACTCAGCCAAGAAGCATGAGCATGTGAGGAAACTACCAGAAGCTGAAGGAAGAACTACCAAAAAAGACGAAGGGAACACGATCAGGTACTGCCACAGAGCCAGGAATAATATCTGCTCCAGCCAGACTGGAAAATTTCATGTTCACCGGGCAATGGGTTGAGTGCTCAGAAGAGTCTTGCCTCAGTAATGGGGAATAATTAGCTCTAAAATGAGCACTGCTCTGATTCCTTCTACACATCTTAAAAGGAAGCCCCAAAAGGATCACTACTTCCAAGTAACTCAAGTGCATCCCAGAAAAAAAAGATCAATAATATTTATGGAACTACAAAAATACCCAGCAGCCAATAGACAAAATTCAAAATGTCTAGCATCCAACCAAAAGTTGTCAGGCATGCAAAGAGGCAGGAACATGTGACCCATAATAAAGAGAAAAAATTAATGGAAACTGACTCAGTCACGGAGCCAATATCCTTGCTTGGCTGGGTTTGCTTCGCTTTGCTTCCTTATCTACTCCAGCATTCTAATTTAACTAATTACCTGGATCAGTCTCCCTCTGCACATGGAATCACTTTGTTCCCTTATCTGCAAAGGAACTCAACTCCTAGATGCTCCTATGGGAGCAGGCCCACAGTTCTGGGCAGGAGTTTCAGCCCCACTCAGTATTCACTTTCTGTTCCACTCCTGGTCCACAGAGACATTTTCCTTGCTTTTGAACATGGCTGCATCTTTTCAGTTTTTGTATCTTTACATTTTAACTCTCATTGCTATGTGCTTAGAACAGCTCATGAGGAAGCTTCAAGACATGGTCTTACTGGACCATCTAACTGGAAGTCCCCACCCATTATTTCCTGAAAGTTCTCCCTTGCTTTCAATAATGCTACTCTCTTGGTTTTCCTCTCACCTCTCTGATTACCGCCTTTCTCTGAATTCCCCTTCTCTGTTCACCCATTAAATGTGCGGGCTTTTAGAGGGCCCTACACTTGGCCCTTTTCTCTTTTTAATCTCTACTCCATAGGTCTGTGATCCCCTGAACTTTTACCAAAATTCTGAATTATTTTCAATCAAGAAAAAGAAAAGTAACAAATGGTATTTAAAGCACTATTTCATTTTCATAAGGAGAAAATAGTGCTGCTGGGATGTTTATAATAAATGTAATTCTTAAGTTATTTAGAATAACTCTGGGAGTTGTGACAAGCACAGTGCTTGACAAGTAGATATATAAGCTAGATTTGAAAACAGGAAATATTCTTTAGAAGTCCATTCGTTTAATGAGAAATGTAATAGAGGCCCTGTAAGTGCTGACTGTGGGTTATAATACACAGGAATTAATCGAGTTGGTTAAATGAAGGGCAAATAATTGGTTGAATGCCTGTCTTCCATTAATTATGGGTACAGATTAGATTGTGATCATGTGTTTGTGAATATTTTCAAATCATCAAATATTTAGGTAGTTCCTTTCATGAGCTGCTAGACATTAGGGATACCTGTATGAACAAGACACAGTCTCTGCCTTCATTGAGCTTACGGTTTGGTCTTTTTATTAGTTTCTTATCTATTTTAATTCTGTCCCTCTCTTTCCTAAAGGAAGTTGCTTAAAGGTGGCAATCTAAGAAGGAGTAGGGGTGATGATGAAACAAGGCATGAGAATTCCTTAACTTGTTCTGTTTCCAACATTCTCAAGGAGTTCTCCTTTGAGACAGAAACCTAAAGAGGAATGTAGCAGGGTGTTTTTTGTTTCTTTGCTTGTTTTTTCTTTTCTGCTAATTGGGAAGAGCAGCTCAAATAAGCCAAAGGAAAAAGAAAACATCACGAAAAAGTGGGCACATTTCCCAAAACACTTCGCTGTTCTGATCATCTGTTAGAGCTCATTTTAGAATTGGAGGTCAGAGGGGCTTGGGACTAGGGAAACAAAGGTCATATGTAAATAAGCTCGACTTCTCTTTTATGGATGAGTTGGTTAAGGAATTGGTTGACAAGGAGTACAGAATCCTTGTCCTTGACATCACAAAGTATCTATTACATGAGAACTTCCTTCTGGCACCAGGAGACATTTGGTTGGAGTTGTACATGGATGTCCCATGGGGTGTGGGGTCAGGGTGGGGAGCTGCTAAAATGAGAGTACTCTGAGCAAGGCCCGCTACTGGGAGGGGGACAGGAAAAGAATGAGCTCCTAAGAGAGAAAGAGAGAGAAGGGGAACAGTACTGTAATAACTGACCTGATACAATGCTCTAGAGTTCCCACGGGAGTCTATATGCAGGCAGTTTCTTTTGACTCTCGCAACCTCCATGGGCTACACACAGAGAAACAAGCTTCAAGAGGGTGAGCAAGTGGCTTGAGGCCTCTCAGCTGGTAAATACAGAGGTCTCCTAATGTCCACAAGAAAAGGGGCTCTGTCCAGTACATGCCACATGGTAGGATGACATTTGTCTCCTAGATTAACTCCACTATGCAGCAAGGCTTGACCACACACTGGAGACCAGAGCTGTGTGCTACAATTTCAAGGGCTGTTTCGGTAACAGAGTATTTTCACACTTCTAAGTATTGCCAATAAAATCAAAAGTACTTAAAAAGGGGAAATCCCATGAGACAGAACTTTCTTAGCTTCTGCCTAAGAGCGACAGGCTACCTCCAAGGTGATTTTTTATTTTGTTTTGTTTTTTGTTGTTATTTTTTTTTTTCAAATAAGATTGTTCTCAGACCCAGAGCCACGCTGTAACCTAGACTAGAGCTAGGATTCTCCAACATCCTTCAGGATTCCCAACATTGTTCAGTGTCGGATTCTGCAAACAGGCCTCTTCCAGAAGCCTTCACTACAGGGCCTTTTCTTTCTGAAAGCTAGGCTTCTATATGAAGTTAATCCCGAGTATTCCAAGTCATTTTGCAGGAGACACACAGGGTTCCAGCTGGAATTTGGGGTTCCCAGGGCAGTTAAGCCTCTTGGCATCTGCTCCCCCAAATCTAGAGATATTGTTTTAAAAAACACTTTCCTGAAGCCACCTGCATTTTAAGTTGTAAAGACAATCATTGAGGATTTTTTTCCTCTCTCCTGAAAGGCAGAGAAAAATCAGGTCTCTGCTGAGTCTTTTGCACTTTCCCTCCCCCCACCCCAGCCTTATTTTTCATTCTCAATCCTGGCTTTGTTACCTTGATCCTCTGCGAACCTGAAGTGTCCAGACTGTGGCCTCTCTCCACCCTAAGTCCTCACAAGGCTCGAGAGCTGGGGTAAAAAATCTTGCTGCAATTCTTGGATAAATAAATCAGCATCAGAGGACCAGCCGTGTCATGGGGATGACAAAAGACTCGCTTTGTGGATTCCGACTATTCCCACAGGCGCCCAAGCTGGTGGCTGGTGGGGCCCAGGTGAAGGAAGTTCTCTTTCTTCCCCCATTGGGAGAGTAGTGACATCCTGGGTGACACCAAGACAGAGGCTGCCCTGGGCCTGGAGCAGGGCCCAAGGCTTTTTGTAGATAAGGGAAGTAGATCCCTGCCTTGGACTGTTCAGGCCTAACCTTGAGCCCTGCCTGTGACCCCAACATGACCAGCAAACAACAAGATTCACATACCACATGACATACCTGATCCACCACTGACCAGAAGCCTTCATCTTCCTGACCTGGATGTCACACTCTAACCCTGGGGTTGCTCCAGAAAGGCCCAAATACTGGGCACTGTATCCCTGGCTTCAGGGAGGCCTGCCCAGCCTTGGGGAATCAAGCCCGATGCCTCCTGGGAAGAAGGTTTCCATGGGAAAGGGCTGTGGAAATCCCAATGTGAAGTGTTTCTCAGCGTGATCTGGGGTGCAGAGGGTTATACAAGGTTGGGTCCACGTGGTGAGATGCAGGCCCAGTGACAAGGAGAAGTGAGAGCAAATGTGATGTAAAGTGTGCTCTCTGCACCAGCAAGCTTGTTTCCATGAGAATGTGCCCTCCAAGTGGGTGAGAGTCAGTCTCATCAACACCTCACTACAGCAAATGGTAGATGCTCAATGCCTGGTTGCATAATTTGTCCATGAGAATAATCCCTGAATTGTCCAATAGAAATATAATGAGACCTGCATATGTAATTCTAAATTTTTAGTAACCATATTACAATAATTTGAAAAAGTGAAATTATTTTTAGTAACATATTTCATTTAATCTAATACATCCAAAATGACATCATTGTTTGACATATAATTAACATTTACAAATATTAATGAGATATTAATATTTTACATGCGTGTATTCATATTAAATCTGCAATGTCCAGTGTATATTTTACACTATAGTACACCACTAGATGCATTTCAAGTGCTTGATAGCCTCACTTGGTGGCTAGTGGTTTCCATATTGGCCACCACTCATCTAGAGTCTTTATTCCTCTAGATCAAAGGTACAGGCGATTGCCCAAAGGTTTGTGCAATGCCTCCAGGCAACAGGATAGTGCAGGGCATCAGGATGCCATGGGAAGAGACACCACTATGAAAGTGATGTTTGGGGAGTCTATCCAATCAAATACATTCCCACCCAAGCACTGTTTCTTAAGCACCTACTCAGTACTCAATTTTGACATGGCCTTCACCAAGGATAAAGGAAGCCCTTGCTCTCCTAAACTCTAAGCCCACCTGACCTACCCAACTCTGACAATACACTTTCTCACCCAGTACTTATTACACAGTTAGAGGACAGAAGTGGCAACGAAGAGCTTTTTTCCTATGGTCTGTAATTATCATTGCATTGTCCCTTTAAAAAACAAAAAAACAAAAAATCGCATTTTTAAATATTTTCATCTATTAGGCACCTTTCTGTGTTCCACCTGAACATGCTGCTTCCACATATACCACAATCTCGTTTAATCCTTTCTGCAATTCCGATTTAGATGTTTTATTCCCTTGATTCCAATGAGGAAAGTAAGGCTTAGAGCCTTGGGGGGAGAAAAGAACTTTTGTAAGGAAGTACCACCCATTTCCTCCTCAGTGATGTCCCCTATGGGAACTGTGAGAAATGTTGTACAATGAGCACTTCAAACCCTAGAAGCCCTGCAGGCAAAGCAAATGAAACGTCCTGGTACCATCTAAAACCCAGAACAAGCCCTGGAGTCCAAAACCTGGGTCAGCCCCTGGTTGTGACACTTACTAGCCATGTAGTGTGGGGCAGAGCAATTCATAGTGACAAAAATAAATAGCATTTACTGATCTTCTCCCACGTTCCAGGCTCTGACCTCACCAATTGCTCATATACTTTCTCTTCCTCACAAAAAGATAAATCATTTTATAGATTGGGAAACTGAGGTTCAAAAAAGCAAATTGCCATCCTGTAATGATATTATCCAGAATGATATTATTAAAGGTATTAATGTTTGTTTTATAACGTAACCTTAACCCCACCTACCCCATTGCATATTTACAAAAAATATTGCTAAAAAATTTAAAGACCCTCAATGTACACAATAAACAATGGTATATACGTGGTACAAATTTAAAGTTTGTGAAGCATATGAAAATAGGAATTAATTTTAATTTATTTTAATTTTTAAAATACAAAAATAAAGCCTTTATTATTGATTTGTGGTGTGTAGTAACTTGTCAAAACAATGAAAAAAACCCCTGGGCTTTCAAAAGAGATAGTTATATTTACACTGTTGATATCCAGGGGCTGTTGTAATCATCCAAGGAGAAGGAAAAGTAAAGATGCTTTGAAAATGTAAAGAGGTGACAAATGTCAGATATTACAAACATGTTAAAGCAAACTAGTTATATGCTAATATGAAATGTACATAAGATACATTTCCTAATCTTCATTACAAGTCTGCAACTTGAAAAAAAGAGCAAAAAGTATATTACTACAAAGAAATGGAGGAAAAATGAAATGAAAAGTAAATGACAAAACAAAAATAAAAGAAAATAGCTGATTTTCTCAGAAAGAATAGAAGGAGGAAAGAAAGGAGGAGGGAGGGAGGGGAGAGAAAGAGGGAAGGAGGGAGGTAGGAAAAGAGAGAGAGAGAAGAAAGGGAGGAGGAGGCAAGTGCTATGAAAAATAAGCCCGAATTGTTGGGGTCAGGCAGTTCCTTCGAGAAAAAAAGAAACTGGCCGTGACCCCCTAAGAGTTAAGGCTGGGTACAGTTTTTGCGACTGTTTGTTTAGAGAAATCTAGCGCCCTCCCCACCATTAATCTTTTCTAAAGAAAGACTTTGTTCTGCACCTGTATAAACAATTCGGATTTTAAAAACCTATATGCTTGCCCCTAATGTGTGAGACTATGTATTTATACTGATAGCTTCAAGTCATCAATAGGCGATGCAAAAAGCTAGCCTGGGACCTCCCCGTTACATCGTGTTTGCTCCCCCTTGTCTCTCTTTCCTCCTTTGCCTGGCAAAGCGCTCCTAGAGTCAAGTTCAAGTTCAAGTGCTCCAAGAATGATTTCCACGCTCTGCTGAAATATTCCCTGCATTTCCTCAGCCTGGAGAGAACTAAGAGGAAGCAACCTTTTTACTCAGCTTGTCCCAGAAGGAGCCCGTCCCCACTCCCCTAACAAAAGACAAAATGCGCAGAGAGGAAACCTTTGCAAATGGGGGCGAGCGGGAGGGGCTGCGTGAAACATCCCCCATGAGGGAGGCACGGCCTGGGAGATGAAGGTGGAATGATGCCTGAGTGATGAAGTCAGCCCCGGCCAGCCACCTGTTGCGGCACTTCAGGCACTGAGCAGGGCAGGGCGCATTTGTTCTGCTGCAGGAACCGGCGGAGCGAGGCGGACCCAGCGGCTTCTGCCAGCTCTGCCCTGGACTCACTGCACATTGATGCTCTTGCATCTCGCTCAGCTTGGGGGCCTGTGGACTTTCATGGAAAGGTCAAGGGAACACCTAAGGCAGCTGGTGTGAAGACTCAGTTTCCTCACTGTAAAACGGAACAAACACACCCCAACGTCATAGGGATTTTATTATTCAGTGAACTATTCACAAGTACAGTGACTGCCACACAGCGGGAGCTCAGTCGCTGGCCTTTGGTGTCGTTTCCATAACAAAGCACTCATCCCCTGACCACGAATGGCAAGGGCCTTCAAGTTAGGAAAAGATAAGACCGCAATTTTGTTTTGTTTCCTTTGGGGGGGGTCAGGGTGTTTTATTTTTTGGTTGCAATGGGACATGATAATTCTGGGTCCTGCTTTGTCTTTTTTTTTTTTTTAAACTTTGGACAATTGTGCTAACTTAGCATTCTGCAGCCAGAAGCTTCCTCTTCCATTCACAATCTAAAACATTAATGGACTCTCCACACTATCGCTCAAAGCGTTAGGCAGGATCCCATCGTGGTATTAGAAACACAACCACGAACTCTCAACATTGTGGAAAATGCCAGATACAACATCCTGTGGCGAGTGTGGCCGGGAGGCATGTGGCAGACTAGAACACTGACGGGCCGGGATTTCTAAACACGGATTTGGAATCCTCTTTCTGCTCACCAGCCTGGTGCGTTTGGGTCCTTTACTTAACATCTATCTACAAGGCTCAGCGTCAAGTTCTGCAAAGTGGAAATAATAACATTTAAGTTACAGATGTTACTTGACGGTGAAACGAAGTATTGTAGACAAAGTGCTTGAAAATTACAAAGCTGTATTAAAGGAAAAGAAGGAGGAAAATGAGAGGTGACCGTTGGGCATTGTTGGGCATGTGCTTGTTTTGCTCTTTCTCTTCTGTCGGGCAAGCCTTGGACAGACAATCACACATTATGAGTGATGAACTGAGTTCTGCCCAGAAGACTGGGAGAGTAGCGGAGGTCGGGATCCTGGCGTCGCTATGAGTCTGGCAATTTTTGCCACTGCTAAGATGAAGGGGTGGAAGTAGGGTGGGTAGGAACAAGATCTTCCCCCTCACTCCCTCAACGCACACTTATCCCGCGCTGACGTCATGAAGGTCGGTCGGGCCTCGGGCCCAAATCTCGGTTCGGCAGAGACGTCCCCTTCCCCTGCCCCCACCAACGGCTCCTCTGCACGCAGAAAAGCGATCCCCACCCCTTCCACGCCCCTGCCCCACCTCTTGCCCCCCTTTCTAACCCCCTCTTCTTTGCCCGGGGTGGTTTGTTCCAAGGAGTACAGATAAATAGTCTTGTCTAAAGGCGCAGCTTACGGCTGTGCGCGCAGAGCTGGGGCTTGGGCGCCAACTTCTGGTCCGCGCTCTGCGGGGTCAGTGGCGGGGCGCGTTCGCTCTCACCGCCCACCTCGAGTTCGCGCCTCCGCGCCTCTGGACTCAGGTCTGCAGTCCTCCTCGGAGCTCTCCCTTCCCTCCGTCTCCGCCAAGGAGCGGAAGGCGGAAACGGCGAGACTGGCCGGGGGGAGGAAAGCGGGCGCGCGTGGGCGCAGGGAACCAGGAGATGTCCACGGGTTCGGTGAGCGACCCGGAGGAGATGGAGCTGCGGGGGCTGCAGCGGGAGTACCCGGTCCCCGCCTCCAAGAGGCCGCCCCTCCGGGGCACCGAGCGCAGCTACGCCTCGCCCAGTGACAACTCGTCTGCGGAGGAGGAGGACCCCGACGGCGAGGAGGAGCAGTGCGTTCTGGGCGCAGCGGGCGGCGCGGGAGGCTGCAAGAGGAAGCGGCCCCGTGCGGCTGGGTGCGGCGGCGCAGGTGGCGGCGCAGGCGGTGGTGGCAAGAAGCCCCTCCCGCCCAAGAGCTCGGCCGCCGAGTGCAAGCAGTCCCAGCGGAACGCGGCCAACGCCCGCGAGCGCGCCCGGATGCGCGTCCTGAGCAAAGCCTTCTCCAGACTCAAGACCAGCCTGCCCTGGGTGCCTCCCGACACCAAACTCTCCAAGCTGGATACGCTCCGGCTGGCCTCCAGTTACATCGCGCACCTGCGGCAGCTGTTGCAGGAGGACCGCTACGAGAACGGCTACGTGCACCCGGTGAACCTGGTAGGGGCGCGGCGCGGAGGACCCCGGCGAGCGCCAGGAGATGCCCAGGGCGCTCCTGGGCTCCGGGCATCGTCAGCCCGCTGGGAATGATCCGAAAGGGGTGGGGGTTCAGGGACGCGAGAAGGCCATTTTACTTTCGCCCAAATCAAGGGAGGGGCCAGCCATTTTCCTGGAGAAGAATCATCCACCCTTCTCTGTTTGCGTCATTCTGATCGTTGTACACGGTGCTTCGCCCAGTGACAGCCATCGGCTAATATCTTACTTCTGGGGCAAATCTTGGTTCCAACTGAATCTACTACCCGGTTGCAGATTGGCAAATCTCCCTCACCCAACATTTTCTAGCTAAGAGTGGCACATTTGAATCAGCAAGCCTTACTTTCCTAAAGAAGGAGGGAGGGCCAAGCTCTACACAAGCGCCTTTGGATTTTTAAAATTGCTGCAGAATAGCAAGGTTTTCCCAGAAGGGATTTGTCTGGAAAGTCCCTCTCTGACCTGCCAACTCTCCCGGCTTGGGAAAGATCCTAGCCAAGCCTAGTTCCTAACTTGCGGTGATGACTGTGTGTGCGTGTGGTGTGTGTGTGTGTGTGTGTGTGTGTGTGTGTGTGTGTGTGTTTTGGGGGGAAGGGAATTAAACGACAAAATCCCAAACTCATACAAGTTTCACGTAATTATCACGCAGGCAAAGTCCAGGAGGAAATGCGAACGGACTCCGCAGGTTTCCCATTATCAACATCCGGTAAAATTAAAATCCTAGCTCAGAGAGAAGACGGAACGCTGATAAAATCTGAGCTGCTCAAAGCCAGGGATATCTAGGGTTCACTTAGGAAAGCGGTTTCGGTTTGAGACGGTCGGTCGTTTCTTCTCTAATATCTGACGCTCCTTTTGGTGTTTTACAGACGTGGCCATTCGTGGTCTCGGGACGACCTGATTCTGACACCAAAGAAGTTTCCGCAGCCGGCAGACTGTGTGGAACCACCGCTTAAATCGGACTCGAACTTACTGGATGGGATTATTCGTTAAATGCGTGTGTTTGGGGGCCACGGAGAGGAGGGAGACGGCGTGAGATGGGAAGAGGTTTCCATTGGATTCTCCTAGGCCCTTCTCCTTTTCCTGGTACTGTGAACACGATGATGCGTGGCTGTCACCGCAGAGCGCCCCCGCTACCACTGCCACGGTTGTGGGCCACGCTTTGCCTCTCCAGAAAGAGCCTCTATTTGTGTGGAGAGCGCCGACCGGGATCCAACCTCGGGCTTTAGCTGTGTAGAGCCCTCGGCTGCCGTCTGAGTCCAGCGCCAAATCGCCTAGGCTCTTAGTTTCCAAGCCAAGCCAGATTGGTCATATGTGCGGTGGCCGGATTCTGCAGGACACACAGGCCTTTCACAGCGGTTAGTGTGCGCTCTCCATCCGCTGTGAAGTCAGAAGTCTGGACGTGAGCTCTTCGTCGGGCACGGTTTCAAGTTGCCAAGAGGGGAGAATGGCCTGTCTGGGCGAGGTTTGTATCGTAGCCGGCGGGACGATGCCCCTGGGCACAGGGCGGGGTAGAGTCGCACTTCGGAGACCACCCGAGGCGGGTTTTTCCAGGCCATTCAGCCTCCCTGCCGCGGGGTCCTTCCCAAGCTCCAGCCTCTTTCTAATCAGGTTTCAGTCGACCTCCTCCCGTTCTAAGCTCGAGCCTCCCCAGCCCCGCCGCCTGGACCCGGCTCAGGGCTCCTCCAGGCCTCCCACTCCTCCACCTCCCGCCCCTCCCTGCAGCACCCCCAGGTCCGATTCCAGACTTTCCCCATCAGGCTCCACCCCTAAGGTCTGCTTGTCACCCCCCAACACCGTCTCCCCCCAGCCACGTTCTTACCCGCGCGGAGGAGCTTGCAGGGTGGGCAGCCGGGGTTGTCTCGCACCGAGGGACCCTGCGAGGGGAAGGTGCTGCACTACCACAGGAAATGTCATATGTAAATAAATTTATTTTTTTATGAATAATAAAACGCATTGTAAAAACTGTGTTACCGCCCGGGGCGCGTCAAGATGTGGTCTTTGGTGCCCTTTGCTGAGAGGGTTGGGCTGTAGAGGTTAACTTTAAAGGTGCTGGTCTCCTCTCCGCAGGGCCTTGGGTCACTGTGGGTGGCATGACTGCATTTCCAAATGTCATTCGTATTAGTCTTCATAATTCTGATTTTTCCTCGGGCAGAGCTTCCTGGAAGGCAATAACTAGAGGCCTAATAAAGGCCCTGAGAGTCTTTTGAGGCCGGGAGTGGAATGAGAGACTTTCACTCAACACTCTACTATAGGTGCGCGTCTGTCTCTCACACACACTGAACGTCTCCTCCAACCTAAAACACACGCCAGTGCTTACAACGGCAGGTAGTTCAAGAACCCACCCACCAGAGTCTACCGGTCTCAGGTGTAACTAGCAGAATAAGATCCTAATATATGAAGCCAATTTGTATTTCAGCAGTGCTTTTCTTTTTTGAAATGTTTATATAGCATCTTTAACGTCCAATGTCTCATTTTCTGTGTTATATTCTTCCATTTGCACTGCAATGTTTGCAGGAGGTCATAACTTGGAAACCTTATAATACAATTTTTAAGATGCTGATCTTTTAACAAGCAACATTCTCTTTGTAGAACGTTTAGAAAAGTATGAAAGATAAAACTACTCAAACAACTACCCAACTTGTAGTTCTGTCCTTTATTTTACAAAATTGAAAGGCAGTTTTCTTGACCGGAGAGAGAAAGTACAGCTGGAGTTTAGTTAGGAGGTGAGAGGGAGATAGGGAGTGTGACTTCCTGTTTTGAACTAAACCAAACCAAACCAAAACTCTGGAGAGCTGCTCTCTGACAACATTTTCTTGGGCTTTGTTCACACCTTGGGAGGGTATGAACCCTAATCCAGTGTTGAGCTGCTGCAGGGTTTACACTGGTCAGTTTCTGTGGCATCAGGCACTTTCTGGCCAAGGGGAACCCAAAGTAACCAGTGGCAGGAAACCCCAGCATGGTCAGAGACACTTCAGCCATGAGTTTTGGGTTGCCAGCTTCTTGGGGGTGGGGGTGTCTGCTGGAGGCCAGGTCTTTGTCAAGGTCATTTCCAAAGCTTCCAGCAAATTAGGTCTTTTTCAAGGAAAGGAGGAAGCCCGGCATGTTGGTTAAGGAGAACCTGAATGTCTAAAGAACCCAGCTTGAAATCCAAGCTCTGCCACGGGACCAGTGGCCATGTATAAGTTACTTAACCCCTCGAAGCCTCAGTTTCCTTATCTGTAGAATGGGGGTCCTGACAGTGCCTATGTGGGAAGATCGCCTTAGGGATAAATACACTGAAGTATTCAGGCAAAGCTTCTAATGTGCAGTGAGCAGCGTGCTAAATGCTGGCTGCTAAAGGAAATTCAGAGGCAGAGGAAAACACTTTGGCAAAGGCAGACACTTGAAACAGGTGGGACATTTTGGGATTCCAGTCTTTAAAATTGGATCTAGCTTTGAGAGGCCTGAATTACAACTGTGAAAGAAATACCCCACAAGAGTAGGCAAACAGAAATATAGAAAACCAGAAAAATTGCCATTTTATTCACTTGCAGTAAATAAAAATAAGAACAAGCACTACTGAACACGCAAGATAATTTGGGCAGATTTTCATAAGTAAAAGGATAATATTTAAAATATGTGTTTCTATAATTACATTCTTTCAAGGCACTTCAGGAATAAACTCACAGATTTCCTGCCATTACCCACCCCCCATTGAGGTGGTGCTATTCCCTAACTCCTGTGGACACAGAGAATTGTGTTGTACTCTGTAAACTCATTTTAATGGCCACTTTATAATCCTATAATTTACAGAAAATAAAACTTTCTCAAGAATTTTCTACTCCATGTCCAATGCCAAGAATTGTGTTATTATTAATTTAAAAGAGAAGAAAAAGAAGAAGAAAAAAGAGGCACCAATTTCCAGTAAATCCCAGTGAATGAATGGTTGCTGTTGGGAGAGGATTTAAGCACCTTAAACCAGTCTTTTCTTTATCTACCAGGACTAGAGTGCGCTCTAAGTGGCAAAAAGTGACCCCAAAGGCTTCCTTTCCCCCCTCCCTCCATTTTCCTTTGGGGATTTGAGTTTGAGGAATGGGAGTTGGGCCTGGGGAACTGAGTGGTGGGGGAATTAAGAGGAGAAGAGAAGTATGTCTTTAGAGTGACTTTCAATTCAGTTATACTGCTGTGAGAGAAAAGATGAGGAAAAATCAGTCTAAGAAATATAATGAAAAATGCACTAAACAGCAAACAAAATGAGTAAATTGAAAAACACTTTTCAGGGGGCTTTTTGAGGGACCATAGCATTATTATTAGTGATAGTGACTCAACCAAAGAGAACAAAAATCCCCTTCTACAGACTCTTCCTAAGATGAATATCTTAAAAGAAATGCTTTCGGGCACTGTAATTTTGAAACATTTAGGCGTTTCTCTTGGTTGTGGAGTCGAATTGATTTTGTGCATATTCATTTGCACTGGGCTTCAAGTTACAATTTCACTTTAGTCTGGTGGCTCCTTCAACAGATAGCAACAATGACCCTTGTAATTTACAAATGGATTTTTATAGGCACAGTGTTTTTTTTTTTCCTGGTAATAAATTACTCAAAGTTGAAAAATGAGAATGACATTCCCTGTCCATGAAAAAAACAACTAAGTGGAACACATCTTATTTTAATAGGTAATAGGTACATAATTTGGCTGTTACTTCTGAAAAATATTAAAAATTGAAACGATAACTCAGAGTCACATTTGGAAGGACAAAACCAGGTAAATTCATAACTGATTTCTCACTACCAAGCCTCTAACTTACAGGAAAACCCATTAGGAGGTACCGGATTGGCTCCTGTTGTAACCAATCAACTGCCTGCATCTCCCTTCTGTGGGAGCTTCTGCATAGCCACCTGTGGGCAACCAGAGTGTTTGCATCTTTGCGCTCACCACTCTCTGTTCATCTCCTTCTGTATTCTGTTTACTTTTGTATTATTTTTGTTCTTTTTCCTACAACAATCAAAATTGATCCAGAGAAATCCTTCAAACCCATGACTCTAAGAAGGTCCAGAAGGTAGCCGGAGCCAGAAATACACATGTAATCATGTAACTTAGGTGCCAGTTATCTCAAACCATCTCAGCTTTCTTCCTTGCTGGTTTTGCCGTCACCATGATAGCTCTGGACCAACCCCCCGGGGTCCTGCATTGCTCGTGGTAAAGAGGGTCACAGAGCAATTATGAGCATTTGGTAAAAACACGGTATTTGTATCGACTATCACTAACTTTTAGCAGTATAATGGGAGGTAAGTGGCAAACAAGGAGCAAGAACCTGTTACCTGTTTTTTATTTGCTTAAAAAGCTTATATGTTTTTTTCGGAATTTATTAAAAAACGCTTTTTTTTTTTTTGAGACAGAGTCTCGCTTTGTTGCCCAGGCTAGAGTGAGTGCCGTGGCGTCAGCCTAGCTCACAGCAACCTCACACTCCTGGGCTCAAGCGATCCTCCTGCCTCAGCCTCCCGAGTAGCTGGGACCACAGGCATGTGCCACCATGTCTGGCTAATTTTTTCTCTCTATATATATTTTTAGTTGTCCAGATCATTTCTTTCTATTTTTTAGTAGAGACGGGGTCTCACTCTTGCTCAGGCTGGTCTAGAACTCCTGACCTTGAGCGATCCACCTGCCTCGGCCTCCCAGAGTGCCAGGATTACAGGCGTGAGCCACCGCGCCCAGACAAAAAAAGATT
>CAUYSK010064134.1:0-73780 GCA_963575035.1 Avahi laniger | reverse complement strand
TCACAATTGCAAAGATGTGGAAACAACCCAAGTGCCCATCAATCCATGAGTGGATTAATAAAATGTGGTATATGTATACCATGGAGTTCTACTCAGCCATAAGAAAAATGATTAGTTAATACCTTTTATAACAACTTGAATGGAACTGGAAACCATTCTCCTAAGTGAAGTATCACAAGAATGGAAAAACAAACACCACATGTACTCACCATTAAATTGTAACTAATTGACCAACACTTTTGTGCACATATGGAAATAACATTGATTGGAAATCAAGCAGGTCGGGGGGGGGGAGGAGGGGATGGGTAAAATCACACCTAATGGGTAGAAGGCACACCATCTGCGGGATGGGCATGGTACAAAAGCAATTTATTAATATGTAACAAAATCATTTGTACTCCCATAATAACCTAAACATTTGTACCCCCATAATATGCTGAAAAAATATTCTGAAATACATTTTTAAAAAGATTTTTCTCTGTATTCTTGCAAAACTTTTCCTTGGATTATGGTGATGGCTATACAACTCTGTAAGTTTACTAAAAATCATCAATTTTTACTCTTAAAATGCATGAATTTCATTGTTTGTAAATTATACTGCAATAAAACTATTAAAAATATGGCATTCTGACCTTTTGTTGTACCACCACAACAACCAGTCTTTTTCATACAAAGTCCTGGATATGTATATATTTTACATAAATTCATATTTTCATAAATAAATATGAATTTATATAAAACTGTACCCCAGCCCTGTTGACTCTGTGTCCTGTGTTCTCCCAAGTAATGAGCTTCCCGCACAATGCTACCTCATGCTGCACTTGTGTGCAAAATTCTATTTTCTTCTGATTTCTTTCACATTTTCCAATATGATAGTGGCTTGAAAGTGAGTCCATGACAGAGTCCAGTGCATGTCCACTGTGACAGGATATCAGCATTATTACTTTCTCCACTTCTCTCCAGACTTCTTCACATGACTCCTGTTTGGAGAGATTAAATTGGAACTACCTCTCTGGGTATCAGTATGGTGGTACTCATGAAAGGGCTGCTTAGGTGCATGCTCTTTGCATCAACAATTTCCCTTTTTAGAGGTTTACCTTCAGGACATAGTGAAGGGTGTGGATAAGGATTGAAATCCTGATATTTCCCTTCCTTCACTTCTGGGTCTGAATTTAAGAAGGGAGACCAAATGGGGTGCAAGTCCATGAAGGGGCAGAAGGAGGAAGAAGGAAATGTGGTTATAAGCTCACCATGCACACTTTCACACACTCATACACCTACCTGGTTCAGTCATCACAATACTAGAATTCTCCCAAGACAATTTTTTGGGTTTAAAGAGGACACATTCAGCTGACTAGTACAAATAGGCACAGGAATCACATCCTGAGCTGCACCCATTAACATCGTACAGACTCTAAAAAGATTTCATCCACATGTAGATAATAGGGAATATCAGAGCACTCTAAATAACAGGGTTGTGAAAACTGATTATAATATTCATAGAATGGAATTCTAGGCCTGGTACAAAAGCAATTTATTAATATGTAACCAAATCTTTTGTACCCCTATAATATTCTGAAATAAATTTTTTAAAAAAGATTTTATTCCCTCTAGGCAGGGATTAAAAGTGAGTTATAGTGAAAACAAATGATTAGAGTTGATTTGTTGCCTATCAGCTTAGCAATAATTCACATTATTTTCAATGTGTGGAAAACCAGGCACTTTGATACTGTTAGGAATATAAATTACTAATAGCATCTTGAATGTAAAGAGTTAATACAAAATATAGATTTCATGGTTTTTGAAAGAACACTTTAAGGAATCTATTATACATGTATGCTTACAAAGTGTACCATTGTTTGTAGTAGAAAACATGGTAACAGAACTAAATTCTTATCACTATGGTACTGGTGAAATACAAATTTTGAGGTCTCTGTACCGTACAACACTATGTCGATGTAAAAAAAAATGAAATTTTATTGTGAAGTAACTTAAAATATTATCATAGAAATGTATTTATGTGGAAGGATAATCATCATAAGAATGAAGGCAGCTTACCAAGGTTGAAAATGACACAGATCTATTTTTGCTTACATAAGTCTATTTATTCAAAGGTCTCAGAGTAAAAAAATCTTTTACTTTGATTCACACAGAGCTTTCCCTTCAGCACAGAAAGTGACTACACTTTCTGTCTGGAGGCCATCAGTGTCCCTTTAGCTTGAGAATGCCCTCTTTTCCACTCAGACTTCCAGAGAGCTCTGTCTGGAGGATTTGAGCCACAGCCCCTCCTTCCTACCTTCTTGCTCTGTGAGGTTCCAGCTGCAGTTCATGCTTCTGTCACCAGGGAGCACCAACGTACCACTATTATGAAACTTCTCTATAAGTAAGTGTAAGCAAGGAGCAAAAAAATGAAAAAAAAATACACGCTACCTCACTTAAAACTCAGTTTATGAATCTATGTATAGAATGATTGTGTCAGAAAAAACTTATATGCTTTAAAAAAGACTGAAAATATACAAAGCGGGCACAATCCATAGGATGGAACATCAGGTAGCTCTAGAGTACCTTGGCAGTCACCTGAGGGCAGACATAGGGCAGCACAGGGTAAACAAGAGGTGACTGAGAGAGGATGGAGGAACTGGAGCTGGGTCTGAGCAGCAGTGTCCATAGTGTCCTGGAGAGGGATAACTGAGAAGGGGTGGGGAGAAGGTCTGGGAAGTCTGTACAGGGGTAGGGTTATGGAGAGCGAACGCCCTTCTACAGTGTGGACACTTCAATCCACACCGATGAAGGAAGAAATAAATCAATGAATGCGATGCAGATATTGGGACAACAGCAGATGGAATGGTTTTAATATACACATACAATTCCTGGAAAGAATTGATGTAGTAGTTAATCAACTGTTCCAACTGTTTACTCTTTGTAAAATATACTCCTTTTCAATAAAAAGAAAAAGCAAAATAGAGACTGATGCCATCTGGTGGCCAGAGCCAGGATTGCAGCTTCGAGAATCTCAGACCTGGGGCTCAGCAGGAGGAAGGAAGAGAATGAAGATTGGGATCAGCCAGAGTTTTCCGAAATTTTTCATCACCTGGCAGTAACCATTCAGTGTCCATCATTTTCTGGGATATCTAAACTGAGACTGGAAGTCCAGGCCCTTTCTGAAGTGAAGGTATAGCTGCACCTGTGTGTTGAGTATGTGGGGTGATAGAGCCAGAGGAGACACAGAAACACACACACACACACACACACACACACACACACACGCAAAACAATTGTTTTTATCTAGTTTGTTTCCCCATAAAATCTAACACAATGAATGCCTTGCCGAAGTAATGAATATATATGCAAATTACTTTAGTTAATTGGTTCGCAAGTATTTTCTGTGTTCAAATTTCTATGAAAATATTTTTTCTTGATTACAAAATTTCAAACAATATACAAAAGTATATTTATAAATTGAAATTAATCTCTGCATCTCTCAATGGCCTGACTCTTACCCCCGGACCCTAAGTTGCTATTGTCCATAGAATGGTGCATACTCACCAGATGTGTCCCTGTAGGTGAGGTGCACACCATTGTGTTCACCTATACACACATAGTCTTCTAACAAAACTGCAATCACAGTATCCAGCTTCTATTACAACTGTTGTTTTCTAGTTAATATTAATTCTCAGGATTTATCTTTGTATCTTATTAGTTCTTGTGTTTTGGTATATTTTAATATATTTATTGTTCATGTATATTTTATATGAATTATCTGTTGAAATTGCTCCCTAACCTCTTTGTTTGTTAGTAAGTGTGCTTCACAAACCATGCATACTAACCTATTATATGAGTCTGCAAATGTTTTCTCCTAGTTTTCACACAATTCTTAGTGATTTGTTTTCCTTTTAGAACATATTTTAAAACTTCTGTAATATTGTGACTTAAAAACTACATGGACCATAATTTTTGTTGAAAAAGTTGCATAGCACCCCAGGAGCATTTAATGGCAGCTCCCAGGGAGATTAGACCATTCAGAGCCCAAGAGGAGTGGAGATAAAATTGGAAAAACTTTACAATAATTCCAGCATTAGCTGTTGATCAGGAGACAGCAAAATTGTTTCCTTAATTTGCTCATGCTCTACTAAAGTCAGCACTTTCATCTGAATAATGGGTGTAATGATGGGTAACTTGAATAACTGTTAGGATTAAGGGAGATAAAATATAAAGTATATTTGCTTAGAGTAGTTCAATACGTATTACTTTCCTTCCCTCCAATTCACCTGTTTCAAGGACAACACCTGAGCTTCTGTCTGAGCCCACTCATCATTTTAGGGATTATTCAACTCATGGGGCCCTACTCCCAGGTCTCTTGGCACAAAGGGCAAAATTTTATCTCCTCTGTCATCTTCATCACTCAGAGGGGTTGTTGAGGGAGGACCCATGGGGCCACAACAGCAGGGGAGTGTGATCTGACTATTTCTCAAGCCCTGGAAGCCCATCTTGTAAAAGGGAGGCTGCTCAGGGTCATCTAAGGAGGATGTGGGGTGGAACTTTATTCCCCTCCTGCCACTTATCTGGGGAAGTGACTTGGGCTCTGTGAGCCTGAGCTTTGTCATCTGGGAAATGGGATTAACCACACCATCCTTACAGAGCTGTCCTGAGGAGTAACTGAGAAAACCTGCCCAGAGTATATGGCATGGAGTGGGACTTCAGTGGCTCCTGAAATGTAGAGACACATCAGTAGGGGCTGGCTGAGTCTCAGCGCTAAGGAGGCATTGTTATCCTGATTAATACTGTGCCTGGCCCACACCAAGCCACTCAATATGTGGTTATGAATAAACGGAGGTGATTAGTGGACTCAGTCTCTGGGTAAGCACCCACATCCTTGGGCATGGGCCTGCAAGAAAGCAGGGTCTGAGCACCTCTGCCCTTTGGTTGCTGGATGTTGTCTGCTACACAGTCAAAGGGCAGCATCCTACAGGGGTCCTCAACCCTTTTTTCCCCTGTAGACCTAGAATAATGCCCCCTAGGGAAGTCCAAACACACCCTTGTCTTTCATTCTGGGCATTGAATTGAGGTCTCTGTGTTGACAATTATTGGAGAATGGCTCTCAGGAATCTGATGCAAATACCCAGAAATTAGAGATCTTACTGGTATCTCATTGTAGGGTGGGAGACACAGCAAGTGAGAATTTTACTTCATCAGCAGAGAGATGTTTTACAATGGGCCTTTGAAAGCCTATCTTTCAGCCATTTTTGCTGAAAATCACTGATTTCAGCTGGATGAAATAGGAACCTGATCATAATCATACACTCATGTGTATAGCATAAAGAGCCTTTACTGGTAATGGCAGAGGCATTAAAACCTTGGGATGGTGGGATGATTTCCAGAACATTCCTCCCTGTTGCTCATCTGTGGAGATCATGGGTTACAAAGGAAGCTCTTTGTAGCTGTGAGATGGAAGTTGGATGCTATGATGTAGTGTAGCTGTGTGTCACTGGAAATAGGCTCTGCTGGACTGTGGTCACTGTCCTACTATCTTTCCCGACAGGCACTCAGGCCCTACTCTCTCCCTTATGCTCATGTGTGACTATCTGTGCCCACAGCCCCATGACCAGAAGAAGAGGTGGTATATCAAGGAGAAACTGCACCCTTGAAGTACAATTAGAAGACCAAATGAAAGAAATCACCCTTCTAGAATTAATACAGGCACAAAGCCAGTCTAGAAATCTCCCACTGCAACCTAGCAAAGGTCTAAATGAGAGTGTGTCTAAAACTCCTCCTTCTAGCCCTTGAGGATCAGCAAGGATCAAAGCACTCCAAGGATTGCCTTGTCCTTTACTCTGCATCCAGCTCCATATGGAGTGAGATCCCATTAGAGAAAGTAGTATATTAGCACTTGTTCAAAAAGAATTGTGAACTCTACTATAAGTACTGTGTGAAAATTTGGGTTCAGAAATATCGTTTTGTTTATCTTTCTAAATATTATACGTTTTCACTGGGAGAAAAAAAAACATGTAGAAAATGGAGATTGATGTCACCTAGCAGTCAAAGCCAGAATTGCAGCTTGGGAAGTCTCAGACCAGCAGTCCAGCAAGTGGTGTGGAAGTGAGAGAAGAGTCTGTGCTTGATAACGTCAGCAGAGCTTTCTGAAATTTTCCACCCATTGGCAGCAATCCCTCTGAATCCATGACTTTCTGAGATGTTTAAACTCAAGATGTGAAATACAGCCCTGAAGAGAAAGCTACATATGTGGGCATGTCAATATTTGAGGTAAAAGACTTTGAGACATAGAAACATGCAATGCAAATACACACACATGTCAAATCCCAGTCAGAGAAACAGACACAGCGAAATAATCACACATAAATATATTTTTAGATAAAATTATTAAATTTGCTTCTTTTCCCATAAAACTTATTTTCAATATACTTCCAAAGCAATAACATCATGAGTAATCTCTTTTAAAGTATTTTATGTTTTTGAATTTTTATCTTAATAATTTTCCTAATTACAATATTTCAAGCAATATAGAAGTATATATTGATAAAATGAAATTATCCTGTATCTACCACCTGCCTAATCCCTACCCCTGACCTAAAGTTGCCCATTATGTATAGACTGGCACATGTTCTCCAGATGTGTTTCCTGTAAATAATATATTAATTTATGTTTGCATATAAACTATGAATAAATACATAATCGCATTCACATATTCTTTTTCAATATTGGAATATCATCATTCTTCTGGAGATTTTAATTGAATTTCATCAACTAATATGCTTTGGCATACTTTTAGTATTTATTGAACATGCATATTGATTATGTGAATACTCTGTCGTTATCATGTATCCTTATCTCCCTGTTTAATAGTAAGCATGTTTTATAAACTATAGCTATTAGCCTTACACTATTTGTAGATATTTTCAATCGACTTTTCAGCCAACTTTTACTTATTTTGCCAAACAGACTGTGTTTAAAATTTTTTGACAATGTTTTGATTTCAGAACAATGCCGGTCATTGTAATAGAAACTCAGCAATACCTTGGCGGCATCAATTGCCCAGGGAGATTAGAGCATTCAGAGCCCTGAGGATTCAGAATACAATGGGAAGAGCTTTAGAGTAATTTCAGCTTTAACTATTGCACAGGAGTTTGTAAGACTATTTCCCTGATTTATTTAACCACCTCCTAATTCCTATAATCTGATCTGAATAATGAAGATAATCATAAGTAGTATCTTGGGAGATAGTTATTAAGATTAAAGCAAATAAAATGTATAGGACCTCTTGCTTAAAAATGTCCTGTGACTTTTTTTCTCTCCTGTTTTTTTTTTTTTTTTCCCCAGGAGAGAACAGTGCACTTGCTTGTGCCTGAGCCCCACACTGCCCCTCAGGAACCAGCTAATCCCTTAGCCCCACATCTGGACCTTTTGGCCCAAAGGGAAAGATTTTATCTCCACTGTCCTCCTCATCACCAATAGTGTTTAAAATTAATAATCCTCACTCCAGAAAGCTTATTGTGTTAAACTGTGGCTCCTGAGTATCCTGCAGAGTGGGCAAGAGATGGATACCCATTCCTATTACCCATGGATGTTTGACCCTAGAAAAGTATGGCCCTTTCAGAGCTTGAGTTTGGTCATCTGTAAAATGGAAATGATGTTTCCTTCTTCATAGAAATATTGTGAAGAGAAAATGTTAAAATGTATAAAGCGTGAGTAATACACGACAGGACTTCAGCAAATTCTTGACCTGTCCCCATGCTGCCTCCTTCTCATGAGAGAGATGATTTTGACCTAAAACAAGGGATATAGCTGTCATAGATAACATCTGAAATGTAGTACCAGGAAGTCTCTTATGTAACAGAGGAGCTTTGGTGTCATTTCTGTGTTTCTGGATGCATCCCTGATTGAGTTGAAGTAATGGAAGAGAAGCGTCATGCCTTTTCTTTTAAATCCCCACCTGTACTTCTTTCTTTGTTTCTTTACTTTTTTAGGTTGAATGTGAGAAAAGCAGATTCCTACAGAATTCTAGATAGAAGAGCCATTCTAGGGGAACAACATCTAATGAAAGGTCTGTTGGACAGAAGATTGAAGTCAGGACACTTGAGCTCCAGATGCCAGGCCCATTTCTGACTGCAAAACCTTGGATAAGTCACTTCTCATACTCCATAAAACTCCATGGTCAGAGGAGTGGGCTTTGGATTCAAATAAATTGAGGTTTGAACCTGCACACCATTAGTTGATGGTTGTATGATATTTAGCAAGATTTCCTTTTGTTCCAAGTCCCCATCTCTTTATTTCTAAAATAGACATGGCTCTTTCCCCATATGCCTATAGTAAGATTAAACAAGATAATACTTAGAAAACACTCAGTATGGTGCCTGATGACTTTGTAAGTGATCAGTAAATATTCATTCCTTTTACCAATATTGTTATTATTAGACTTCTCAATCATCAACAAGGAGCAGGATAGGGGTGCATTTTCTGTACTGTACATATATGTGCAGTGTGTGCTGTGTGTGCATCAGATATATAGTTCAAAAAATGGGGCCAGATCAACTGTAAATTGATCTCCCAAAAGTAAACTTAGATCCTTTCCTCATACTGTATGATCTTATGTTACAAAAGAAAAAAGATACAAAACTGTGTGTGTGTACATAAAATCACAGTCATATGAAGTCCATATATATAATGTATGTATAGCACATTTGTATATAGGCATATGTAAAAATAACAGAACTTACAACAAAAAGTCTTCAGTTGTTATCTAATGATGGTAGATTGCTGATTATTTATATTTTCATCTCAGTACTTTAGTCTGTTTTAAACATTTATAACGAGGAGCGTAGCTTACATTTACGATAAGAAATACAGCCCCTAAAAGCTTTCATTTCAACTTATTAAATATTTCAAACATGTAAAAATGAAATTCATTTCCCGTAGCCAGCCTCAGAAATGAACTTTACCTGTATATCTGCACAGGTTTACCTGCAACCTGCACAGGTGTCATTGTGTAACTTGCAATTTTATCCATACATTTTGTTTTTGAGATTCATCTACATTTTAATTTTTGTAGCTCTAGCTCATCCCCTTTCACTGATATATTGTAATCCACTGTCTGATTGTACCCTGATTTCTTTATCCAGAATAACCTGTTGATGTTTTCAAATTTGTGTTGTTGAAAAGAGTGGTGCAAAGGCCTTATTTATACGGATCTCCTTGTGCACACCTGACAGAGGTTCTGGGTATATACCAGGGGTCCATCTGAAATGTCATCTAATAGGCACAGTCTGGGACCAAAATGTTCTTCAAAGTCTATGTACCAGGTCACAACCCAACCAGTTGTGTATAAGAAGTCCCATTGCTCTACCTTGTCCATCTAAAGAGGAGGCTGAGTCTCTGGTTTCAAAACTAGGCTTTGAATCAAGCCTATGGAGATCATCATAGCACTTCTTTCTCTTAGTAGCTGTGTGGCTCTAGGACATGTACTTAACCTCTCTGAGCCTCACTCTGATCTGTAACAAGAAATCCTGGTATCAAACAGAACATCTAGCACATATAGATTGGCAGATGTTTGTCTCCTTCCCATTCCATCTTTTACTTTCTTTAGGAGATATTTTATTTTAGCCTCAAGATCATTACAGCACCTTAAAGAACAGTTGGGATTATTACAAGAAAGAGGAAAGTGAACACATTTATGTACTTTATATGGCAGATTCAGGGCCATTTCTGTGATATAGAATGTTATAAAATGAATTGTCTGATCGAGTTGGTATGGGGAAAAGAACTTACTCCTTCCTATTGAATGATTGTGGCTTTTTTTGTACCCTATTTGGGCCCAATAGGTTTAGATATGTATCCTTTCATATATTTGGTTTATAGTGTTCAAGTCTTTGATTTCCTCATTGATCATATGCCTAGCTTTTCTATTTATTATGGAAAGTGAGGAATTAAAATCTTGAACTATTATTGTTGAATTGTCTATTTCTTCCCTCATTTTGCCAGTGTTTGTTTCATTGTATGTTTTAGTTTCCTGTTGCTACTGTAACAAATTACTATTTTAAATGGCTTACAACAAACAACATACATTTATCATCTTACGGTATGGGAAGTCAGATGACTGAATCAGGTTAACTGGGCTAGAATCAAGGTGTTGGCAGGGATTTTTTCTTTCTGGGGATTCTAGGAGAGAACTCGTTTCTTACCATGTCAGCTTCTAGCAGCTACCCATGTTCCTTGGTGTGTGGCCACATCATTCCAACCTTTGTTTCCATTGTCACATTTCCTTCTCTGACTTTTCTCTCTGTTTTAAGGACCCTTGTTATTACATTGGACCCATCTGGATAATTCAGGATAATCTTTTTTTTTTTTGCCTAAATATAAAAATATTTTTAATGTTTGCATTTCAAAAAGCGATTTATGTTTTTTTCTGCACAGTGTCAAGATTTCTATTTTATTTTATTTTATTTTTTATTTCAGGGTATTATGAGGGTACAAACATTATCGTTACACTTCATGTCTTTGCCTCACCCAAGCGAGGGTTAAAGGCATGCCCTTCCCCCTTACAATGCTCCCCGTGTCCTTTAGTTGTGGGTTTACTCCCCCATCCCCCTAATCTCTGGAGAGTATTACTGCCATGTGATCACCCTAGTGTTGATCAGTTAGTACCAATTTGATGGTGAGTACAAGTGGAGCACATTCTTCCAATCTTGTGGTGCCTCACTTTGGATAATGGGCTTAAGTTTAATCCAGAAAAGTATAACAGGTTCTAGATCACTGTCATTTCTTATGATTGAGTAATATTCCATTGTATACATATACCAAACTTTAATAATCTACTCATGGATTGACGGGCACTTGGGTTGTTTCCACATCCTTGCAATAGTGAATTGTGCTGTCACAAACATTCGGGTGCAGATGTCTTTATCACAGAATGTTTTGTGCTCTTTTGGGTAGATTCCTAATAGTGCTATTGCTGGATCGAATGGTATTTCTATTTTTAGGTCTTCGAGATATCTCCAAATTCTTTTCCACAGAGGTTGCACTAATTTGCAGTCCCACCAGCAGTGTAAGAGTGTTCCTGTCTCTCCGCATCCTTGCCAGCATTTGCTGTTTTGGGATTTTTTGATAGAGGCCAATCTCACTGGGGTTAGGTGATATCTCATTATGGTTTTGATTTGCAATTCAGGATAATCTTGCCATCCAAGGATCCTTAACTTAATCACATTTACAAAGACGTTTTTGCCATGTAAAGTAACATAGTCACAGACTTCAGTGATTAGAATGTTGGCAACTTTAGGGAGCCATTATTCTATCTATGAAAATGTATTTGGGGGATCTGTTGTTAGGTGTACATATGTTTATAATTGTTATATCTTAGACTGACTGTTTTTATCATTGTACATGTCCTTTTTATCTCTAACACTTTTGAGTGTGTTTTAAACTCTATATTGCCTTATATTTGTATGGCCATAACAGCTCTCTTATGGTTGCTATTTGCATGGTATATCTTTTTCCATTCTTTTACATAAATCTACTTGTATTTTTAAATCTGAACTGTGTTTCCTATGGACAGCACATAGTTGATGTTTTATATCCAGTCTGATAATCTCTTCTTTTTTATTGGATTTTAAAATCCATTCACATTTAATGTTATTACTAATCTGGTAAGATTTATGTTTTCCAATTTACTTTTTGACTTCTTTATGCCATGTCTTTTATGTTTCAGTGTTCATCCTTTACTGTTTTATTTTTCATTAAGCAATATTTTCTAATGTAATATTTTAATTTCTCTAAAAATTTTGTCACTATTTTTGAGTTATTTTCTTAATGGTTGATTTAGGACTTACACTGTCCATCTTAACTTATCAAAATCTATTTTAGGCCAGGCACGGTGGCTCATGCCTGTAATCCTAGCACTCTGAGAGGCTGAGGTGGGCAGATCGTTTGAGCTCAGGAGTTCGAGACCAGTCTGAGTGAGAGCGAGACTCCGTCTCTACTAAAAATAGGAAGAAATTACTTGGACAACTAAAAATCTATATAGAAAAAATTAGCCGGGCACGGTGGCGCATGCCTGTAGTCCCAGCTACTCAGGAGGCTGAGGCAGAAGGATTGCTTTAGCCCAGGAGTTTGAAGTTGCTGTGAGCTAGGCTGATGCCACAGCACTCTAGCCTGGGCAATAGAGTGAGACTCTGTCTCAAAAAAAAAAATCTATTTTAGATTTATACCAATTTTAGTGAGATATAGAAACATTACTCCTATATTGCTCTATTCCTTCTTTTACTTTTCATGTTATTGTTATACACATAAAGTCTATATGTATTACAAACTCATCAATATATTGTTATAATTATTAATTTATATCATTTTATGTTTTTTCAAGGAGCTAAGAGAAGATAGCAAATATATGTTCATGAGTTGGTTATATTAGCTTTATAAATTACCATTTATGATTCCCCTCATTTCTTCCTGTGCTTTGAATTAGCACATTGTATCTTTTTCTTACTCCAAATAGTTTTGCTTCCACCTGCTCCCTTAGTGCTGTTATTGTCAAATATGCCATTTCTCCTCTACAAGCCTCCTTGTCACCTAAGGATTTCATGGAGTTAATGAGATACATTGACTGTTATATGAGAAAAAACAAAAACAGTGACTTCTAAGTAATTACTTTTCACCTTACACTGTAAATATTATTCACATCTGCATTGGATGAACTCAATAAATATGATGTCTTTTTATCATTCTTAAATTAAAATTTGTACCTGACTGGAGGATTTCTGCCCTCAAGGAACAGTGGGTATTAACCTTTACTCAGTGCCTGCCACATTGCACTTTTTGTGACATGTATTTATCAAAATGTACCTTAAGATTTCACATATATCGTTAACAGCCAAAATCTGTGAAATAAAAGAAACTAAGACCCAAAGAGGACGAGAAAAACTTTTATGAGATATTATAATTAAATGGATTTCTTCTAAGAATTGGTATGCTGTCCTGGTTTAATTTAATTTAATTTGATTTAGTCTTTTGGGTTAGATCAAAGAAACACTTTAACTGGACGTCTTTAATTGTCTTTGAGCTGTTGGGTTATAAGTTAAAGCAGAAGAACAAACAGTGTGATAAAAGAGTCTGCTGGAAAGGATAGTTACAAGATATTTGTTCCAATGTCTGACCTATCACTATCTCTGAGGACTAGAGTGAGTCACCTCTCCTCTACATGTCCCATTTGTAAATAGGGGTTACATCATTTTTTAAATTTCAAAATATGAAAGGGGTGAAGATTTTTTTTTTTACATGGCTTGAGTCAGGGCTATAAATGTGCCCATCACCTGAATAGTGTTCATTGTATTTGCTCCTTTCCTCCTCCCCCCTTCTGCCTGCTTGATTTCCAATGACTTTTACTTCCTTTTGTGCACACGTGTGCCCATCAGTTAGTTCCAATTTACTAGAGTACATATGGTGTTTGTGTTTCCATTCTTGAGATACTTTGCTCAGGATAATGGTCCCCAATTCCTTCCAAATTGCTACAAAAAGCATTAATGCATCCCTTTTATGGCTAAGCAGTATTCCATGGTATACATATACCATATTTTGTTAATCCGCTCAGAAATTGATGGGCACTTGGGTTGATTCCACATCTTTGCAACTGTCAATTGTGCTGCAATAAAAATTCAAATGCAGGTTTCTTTGACAAAATGACTTCTTTTCATTTGGGTAGATACCCATTAGTGGAATTGCTGGATTGAATGGTAGATCTACTTTTAGTTCTTTGAGAAGTCTCCACACTGTTTTCCACAGGGGTTGTACTAATTTGCGATCTCACCAACAGTGTATAAGCATTCCTTACTCTCTGCATCTGTGCCAACATCTATTGTTTTTGGACTGCTTAATAAAAACCATTCTAACAGGAGTAAAGTGATAGCTCATTGTGGTTTTAATTTGCATTTCCCTGGTGATTAGTGATGTTGAGTGTTTTTTCATATGTTTGTGGCCATTTGTCTATCTTCTTCTGAAAAACTTTTCTGTTCATGTCTTTTGCCCACTTTTTAATGGTATCATTTGTTTTTTTCTTGATGATTTGTTTGAGTTCTTTGTAAACTCTGGATATTAGCCCTTTATCAGATGTACAGATTGTGAATATTTTCCCCCATTCTGTAGATTGTCTATTTACTTTGTTGATTGTTTCCATACCTGCACAGAATCTTTTTAATTTAATCAAGTCCATTTATTTATTTTTATTGTTGCTGAAATTGCCATTGGGGTCTTAGTCATGAATTTTTTTCCTAAACCAATATCTAGAAGAGTTTTCCCTACATTTTCTTCTAGAATGTTTATGGTTTCATGACTTACGTTTAAGTCTTTTATCCATCTTGAATTAATTTTTGTGAGTGGTAAGAGATAGGGGTCCTGTTTCATGCTTCTGCTTGTGGCTCTCCAATTTTCCCAGCATGATTTATTGAATAGGGCTTCTTTTCCCTAGTGTATATTGTTCTCTACTTTGTCAAAGATCAGTTGGCTGTAGGTAGATGGTGTTATATCTCAGTTCTCTATTCTTATTCTATTGGTCTGTGTCTTTTGTACCAATACCATAGTGTTTTGGTTATTATAGCCTTGTAGTATAGTTTGAATTCTGATAATGTGATGCCTCCAGCTTTGTTCCTTTTGCTTAGGATTGCTTTGGCTATTTGGGTTCTTTTCTGGTTCCGAACAAAGTGTAGAATTATTTTTTCTAGATATGTGAACTATGACTTTAGTATTTTGATGGGGATTGCATTGAATCTGTAAGTCACTTTGGGTAGTATGGACATTTTAACAATGTTGATGCTACTGATCCATGAGCATGATACGTTTTCCATTTGTTTGTGTCATCTGTGATTTCTTTCCTCAGTGTTTCATACTTATCCTTGTGGAGATCTTTCACCTCCTTGGATAAGTATATTCTTAGGTATTTTATTTTCTTTTTAGCTATTGTGAATGGTATTGCATCTTTGATTTGACTCTCAGCTTGACTGTTATTGGTATATAGAAATGCTACTGATTTGTGCACACTGATTTTATAACCTGAGACTTTGCTGAATTTATTTATCCATTCCAGGAGTCTCTTGGTGGACAATTTGTGGTTTTATAGATATAAGATCATATTACCAGTGAAAAATGATTGTTTTACCTCCTCGTTTCTGCTTTAGAGACCCTTTATTTCTTTTTCTTGCCTGATTGCTGGGCCAGCACTTCCAGTACTATGTTGAAAAGAAGTGCTCTCGGTGGGCACACTTGTCTTGTTCCAGTTTTTAGTGGGAATGCTTTCAACATTTACCCATTCAGGATGATGTTGGCTGTGAGTTTGTAATGTATGACTTCTATAATGTTGAGATGAGTTCCTTCTATTCCTAGTTTGTTGAGGGTTTTTATCATGAAGGGGTTGCTGGATTTTTTCAAATGCTTTTTTTTTTTTTGCATCTATTGAGATGATTATATGGTCTTTGTTTTTGCTTCTGAATTTTATATGGTTAATTACATTTATTGATTTACATACCGCAAACCATTCTTGAATCCTTTGGCTAAAGCTCACTTGGTCATGGTAGATTATATTTTTAATGTGCGGTTTAATTCAGTTTGCTATATTTTATTGAGGATTTTTTGCATCTATATTCATAAGGGATATTGGTCTCTAGTTTTCTTTTTTTGTGTGTCTTTTCCTTGCTTTGGTATCAAGGTGACACTGACTTTGAAGAATGAGTTGTAGAGGATTCCCTCCTTCTCAATGTTATGGAATAATCTCTGCAATATGGGTACCAGCTCTTCTTTGTAGTCTGGTAGAATTCGACTGTGAATCCATCTGGTCCAGGGCTTTTATTTATTGTTGGAAGACGTTTTATTAGTGCTTCAGTCTTGCTGCTCGTTATTGGTCTGTTCAGGAGTTCTATTTCTTTCTGATTGAATATTGGAAGGTTGTGTGTTTCCAGGAATTTGTCCATTTCCTCTACATTTTCTAGTTTATGTGTGTAGAGATTTTCATAGCATTCACAGATGATATTGTGTATTTCTGTACTATCAGTTGTAGTATTTCCTTTCTGATTTCTGATTGAGCTTATTCAGTTCCTTTCTCTTCTATTCCTGCTTAATCTAGCAAGAGATCTATCAATTTTGTTTATCTTTTTACAGAACAAACTTATTGTTTCATTGACATTTTATATTATTCTTTTTGTTTTCTATTTCATTTAGTTCTGCTCTGACCTTTGTTATTTGTTTTCTTGTGCTGACTTTGGGTTTGGTTTGCTCTACCTTTTCTAGTTCCATAAGATGTGATATTAGGTTGTTAATTTGTGATCTTTCTGACTGTTTGATGTGGTGTTGGATCTTGCAGCTATTCTTCTGGCCCTGTGGCAGTGGTGGATGCTTAGGAGTGGGATCTTGGGGTCCACTTGCAGCACTGAAATGTCTGGCACAGTGTCCCAGGCCTGGCAGGAGCTCTGGAGCCATAGGAGTGGAGCCTTGGGCTCCAGTGTGAAAGCCTCAGAGCCGGGACTAAGGTGGAGCCAGAAGCAGGGCTTCTGAGAAGGGCCTCAGAGACAGAAACAGTGTCCTGCAGAGATCGGGTTGATTCAACCTGGAGGGTGGAGTCAGGGCTAAACAAATGGCAGGCTGTTCTGCAGACTTGGGAACTACTTGGATGCCAGGTCACACGGGAAGAGGTCGGTGGGTTCCAGCAGCCAAGGGATTGCGGAGTTTTCCCTGCCGCCTCTCTCCAGGACCCACTGAAGCCATCACCCAAAGCCTCCCAGATCAGAGCCTACAGGGCCCCAGTCAGCTCCTGTGCTCAGATCTTGTTGCTCTGTAGCAGAGGGATGCTTGGCTTTCAGTCACAGGGTATAGCTCAGAGGAGCCTCCACTTAGTCTGCTTCTTCCCCAGCACAGTGGGGGTGATGTGAAGTCCACCACTGTAATACTAAGTTCCGTGCCAACCTGGTGCCATGCACCCGAGCGCACAGGATGGCTTCAGCTGCAGAAATCCAGATCGCCTGCTACCCCATCCCCACCTCTCCTGTTGTTCAATGCAATGACACCACAATACTCCAGACAGGTCCCTGATCCTCTGCTTGGTCCATACAGGCCGAGGCCTGTGGCAGTGTAGTGAGTCCTCCCAGAACTCAGCCACAGTGCCTGCTGCGTGAGTGCAGCATCCCAGCACTCTATCCTATTTTTCCCTGCATGTAGACAGATGACTTTGATCTTGTTGAATGTTTTGCCCCATCACCATCTTTTTTCACACTGAGTGTCCCACATTGCTTCTCTGTGATTTCACAATGTTCCTTCCTAGAAGAGCTATCTGTAGGTAGGCATGCTCATGGGCTGCTTCTAGTCCATCATCTGGGGTTACATTATTGATGATGGCAAACAAGGACTGATCTCCATTTCCATAGGAGATATTGGCCATGTCTGGAGACATTTTTGGTTGTCACAGATGGGGGTGGAAGCTGTGCTGTGAAAATCTATTAGGTAAAGACCAGGGATGCTGATGAACTTCTTACATGGAACAGTCCTCACAATAAAGAATTATATGGCCTAAAATATAAATAGTGTTGAGGATGAGAAACCTTGTTTCAGGAACCCACACTCTCACTAAGAGTTCCCAGAGGTCTCCCTCTCTTTTTCTCTCTCTGTCTCACACACACACACACACACACACACACACGCACTCTACATGACAGTAGCACAAATAGAGAACCTCCAGGCTCATGTGCCCACTGCTCAGTTATTTGCTATTAAGTTGCTCATGGATTTTTATATTAGGCTTGTTGTTTTGTGACTTTGCTTGGGGACAAGGAGGGAAAACATACAGTTTAGTTTGGCTCATTTAGCCTACACACGAAACCATTTCCTTTTTCAATAAAAACTGACCATAAAAATGTTTAACATAACATTGTTAAAGTAGGGAAATTATTGAAAGAAATTAGCCAGAATAAGAGATTTCTTAAATTAAGTAGGGAATATCTAAAGGAATGATGAAATTATAAGCAACCATTAAAATGAATTATGTTGAGCAATGAGAAATGATTCTTTGATTTTTAAGACTGACAAAGATTAATAAAAAGATTGGTGATGATCATTTTGGCAAGGGTGTGGAAGAACAGGCACTTTCACACACGTAGTCCTAATTTTTGTTCTTCCTAATTTAGGGCTATGGGTTTGTCATCTTTCCCATTTTCCCCTCTGAGAGCTCATCTAACAACAATCTCCAGGATATATCTTCTTATACCCCTCTCTAGGTGCCCCAACACACACTAACTTAGAATTGTCAAAGCTGGGAGAGAAGGTGACAGGAAAGAAGCAGGGAGTAAGAAAGACAGAGGCAGCCCTTGGTCCAGGAGTCAGTCACTTCCACCTCCATATAGGAGCTGGGAAAAGGGAAGGATATGGTCTTTTCATTTCTGTCTGACTTAAGTACTATGTAATGGAGTTTGGGGCAGCTGAATAAATTTATCACCTAGTTATTTTCATTTCCTATGATCTTTTATCCCTTTAATTAACCTTCAAGATTCATATCACAGAAGCACATTTTCTTTAATGCCAGGAGATACAAAGCAATTAAAGGAAAACAACTTAATACCGGCTCTGCTGAACAGGACACTGGAATAAATGTCCAAAGTTTGAGATCCCACAGTTTAGCTGAATAGATGACCTGATCCCTTCTACAGAAGTTATATTAAATACCTAAAATGGAATGAACCTTTATCTTAATAGTTAGGAACATAATCTTTGGGATCAGATCACTCTGGATTATCCAAGGCTTGGGTCCACTAGATTTGAGATTCCATGTCATCTCAAATCAGTGGGAAAATAAATTTTTACTTTTATGTATGAGTACTAATGGTTAACATTATGTTCATCTAAATTTTGTAAAATACAGATGAAAATAATGATTATTTTCAAAATCGATTGAACAATTTTAAATGATTATATGTTCACATCATACTTATTATTTGAAAGGTTTCACATCCACTAAACTTTGTAAGGTTGATGCCCTTATCTATTATATCCTCTTTTAAAAATTTTGCCCACAGAAATATATGTGTGGAGATGCTTACTGCAGCATTGTTTGTAAGAACCAATACCAGCAAGCAGCAAATATGTCCATCATTAGGGAATTTACTCAGCGAATTACAGTACAGACTTACAGTGCAGTTCTATGCAACAACAGTTAAAAGCGAAGAGTTGCATTTTATTGACATGGAAAATCGTCCAAAAATAAAAGTATCCTTTTCTTAATAAACATCCATACTTTTAAAATAGCATCTTCAATTGATATTGCAAACTAGAAATTTTTTCTTAGTAATGAAAAAGAAAGAGAATATTATCTCTTTCTCATTTACACTTAATGTTCATCTATCCATTCACCATGAACGTGACCTCTCCCAGAAAAATACTTGATAGTCCTAAAGCTGTATATTCAAGCGTTTATATGTGCATCAGGTGCTTCCTCTACGAGACAGTAGGCAATATTATTTAACAATTTTTACCACTTTATATTTGAGGGCACTGAGCACCATAGGTTTCTGCTAAAAGGGATAGAAATGTGTCATACTGATATCTCAGTCAGCAGATTAGGAAATATTTAAGGCAAAAATTGTAGGGAGAAAGATTGAGAAACAGAAGATTTGCTAGAAAATATTTATAATTATGTTATTAGGAAGATAAAAATGGACTTTTCAAAAGGAATAAATAATATATTACATTCCTCAGAATGTTTTGTGTTATGTTAATAGATTTTTTTTCTTCTTAACATTTTTTTTCCGTTAATACCTTGACTTTTGGCTTAAGGTTTTGTTTTGGCTTGTTTTATCGTGAGAGTTCAAGGGAGAAAAAATCAGATAATAAAGCAGTGAGTATTAATGCTCACTGAAATATTCAAGTTTAAGAATAGTATACCAGGTTGGGCACAGTGGCTCACACCTGTAATCCTAGCACTTTGGGAGGCTGAGGCAGGAGGATGGTTTGAGGCCGGGAGTTTGAGACCAACCTGAGCAAGAGCAAGACCCCATCTCGAGAAAAAGGTAGACAAATTAGCTGTGTGTGGTGGCATGTGCTTGTAGTCCCAGCTACTCGGGAGGCTGGGGAAAGAGGATCACTTGAGCACATAAGGTTAAGGTTGCAGTGAGCTATGATGATGTCACTGCACTCTAGCCTGGGTGACAGAATGAGACCCTGTCTCCAAAAACAAACAAATCAAACAAAAATAATAATATACCTATTATGATATATTTAAAAAATATAATTACTGCATAAATTATATTAAAATATACCTAGACGAATTTAAAATGTATTCATAGAACTGTTACCAGTGATGATTTATGGAAGTGAAGATATAAAAAGGCATTCACACTCTATTCCAAATATTTCATTTTTTCATGTAGTATAATCAGAAAGGAAAAATGATAAATATGGGCTGAGACTAGAGATAAGGCTAAAAAACATCCCTTTGCTAATGATGTTGTTGGTGATCTTGTTTAAAGCGGTTTTGGTGGAGCCACAGGGACAGAAGGCAGATAGAATGGTTTGAGGAGTGAGTGGAGGGTGAAAAAGTTAGAGACAGTGACTGTAGGTCATTTTTTGAAGTTTTGTTGCTAAGAGGGCAAAAGGGAGGAGGCATCAGCTGGAGAACGATAAAGAAGTGAGGAAAAGTGTGTGTGTGTGTGTGAGAGAAGGGGAAAGATTTGAAATTTTTTTTACATCCTGATAAGGAGAAGTTAGTGGAGGAAATAGGGCTATCGGCAAATTCTCTCTTAAATATGTTTTATTGGGAGAGGGTTTCTCCTTGAAATAACTTGTCATAAAACCCCTAAATAATACACACATGCACACACACACACAGAAACACACAAATAAATACAGAAAAATATAAACCAAACTATTAACATGAATATCTCTACATGTGTCTTTTTAAAAATTGGTTCTGTAACCTGAATTTATTATATGTAATTATATGTAATAAAATGACTGAAACACATTTTAAATACAGGATGTATAAAACTTTTAAAAAAGTTATTCATAAAAGTTTTGTAGAAATACACTTATTATTGTAGAGTAGATTTTGCCCATTTTTATCTATCTATAATTCTCAACGTCTACAACCTAAAATGTGCTCTCTCTCTCTTCCTCTTCCCCTCTCTTTCTCTCTCTCTCTCACACACACACTCACACACAGAAATACAAACATACACACCTCTCCTTCCCATATTACTACCCAGAAACAGGGGCAATATTTCCCGTCATGAGGCAGTGATCACAGAGTGTCCTGTGTGACGTTTCATAACCAAAAAGAGCTATCTGAGGGGTTGGAAGAGACCACCCCCTACCCCCTATCCCATTTATTTAGCTTTCTCATCTGGAAAGGTCAAGATATATTTCTGTTTCTGGTCACCAGATGGTGGTTATTTCTATTTTAAAAATTCTTCTTCAGTGAAAAGACGTATTCGTAAGGAGAGAAAAAATGCAATAAACAATTTTTGCACAATGAAGATTTTGAAAAAATGTGTACAAAATGAGCCCACATTTTCTTGAAATAAATACAAATGTGGAAGGTCATCCTTTCCTCATATTCATTTAATGGATTCACTTTACTAACTAACATTGAAAATGTGGGAAAACTCAAGCTGCAAAAAAAGAAGGCATACAAGTGGCCAGCAGGTATATGAAAAGATGCTCAATGTCATTAATCATTAGGGAAATGCAAATCAAAATCATAGTGAGATATCACCCCACACCTGTTGGCATGAATATTATCATAATGTCAAAGGATAACAAGTGTTGCAAGATGTGGAGAAAAGGAAACCCTTGCACACTTGATGGGAATGTAGATTAGTTCAGCCATTATGGAAAACAGTACGGAGGGTCCTCAAAAAATTAAAAATAGAATGACTTTATGATCTAGCAATCCCACTTCTGGGTTTATATCCAAAGGAAATAAAATCAGTATCTTGAAGAGAGATCTGCACTCCTATGTTCACTTCAACATTATTCACAATATTCAAGATATAAAATCAACCTAAGTGTCCATCAACAGATGAATGGATAAAGAAAATATGTGTATGTATATATGTATGTGTATATATATATACACACACACATTATGTATATGTGTATATATACATATGTGCAATTATATGTTTGTTTACATGTGTGTATATACGTGTGTGTATATATAATCCAGTCTTAAAAAAGAAGAAAATCCTGCCATTTGTGACGACATGGATGAATCTGGAGGACATCATGCTAAGTGAAATAAGCTAGACACAGAAAGACAACACTGCATAATCTTACTTATATGTGGAATCTAAAATGTCAAATTCATAGAAAAACAGAGTAGAATGGTGGTTATCAGGGGCTAGGGGAAGGATGATATGGGGAGATGCTGGTCAAGAGGTACAAAGTTTCAGTTACGCATGATAAACAATTTCTGGAGATCTAATGTATAGCAATGTGACTATAGTTAACAATATTGTATACCTGAAATTTGTTAAGAAGGCTGATCTTAAGTGTTCCCACCACAAAATGGTAGCTATGTGAGGTAACCGATGTTAATTAGCTTGACGGTGGTGAATATTTACCTCATATTATGCTGAAATAAAATAAATAAATAAAATAAAAAATAAAAAAAAATAAAAAAAAAACCCTATAAATATATCAAAATGTCAAATTGTATGACTTAAATATATATATAATTTTTAACTGTGAAATATACCTCAGTAAGTTTAGGGCAAAAAAGTATTCACAATACTATCTTGAGCAGAAAAACCAGTTTCACAATTATAACAAAATATTAGAAGTTAATATTTCCTATTGGTAAAATAGGAATTTATATATTCTTTACAGTTTTAAAATCTCTAGATGTAGTTCAACATGCAGACATTATTTTTTCAAAGAGAATGAAAAGCAGAGAACTTCACTTATTCAAAAAGTGCACCATGAAACAGACTGCAGAGTGTGACCCCAATTCTGTCTGAACATGTTTTCAGTTGCATTTGGTGATGATTCCCAAATCTGTATTTTCTTCCTTTACTTTTTCCTTTATGCTTTCCTTTCTTCTTTCTGCCTTTACCTCTCTCTTTTCATCCTCCATTTTAACAATTATTTATTGATTGAATGTTGTGTGCCAAAACCCACCTCTAAGATCTTCCTTCTGACTTTCAGCACCAGAGCCATTTGCCAACTGGACACATCCACATGGATCAAGATAATAATGATACATATCCACATATGTGATTACATACATACTCTGACTCTACTTACCCAGCAATTCCTGAAACTCGGAAGAACACCATGTAAGAATGAGATGTGACAGAGAGGCAGGGAAAAAGACAATTGTTTTTTCTATTCATGTTCACATTTTTATTAATATTACACTTCTGAATACCTGTATAAATGAGTAAATGGTTGAACCACATTCTAAGTCATGATCTTAAATATTTTAAAATAGAAATGAAACTTGGTTCTGATGAGAAAAAGAAATATATGTGTGTGTGTTTGTATATATATATATATATATACACACACACATACATACCCATAGACACTCTTAAGAGGTTAAATAGTATCATGCTGGCCCGCCTGTCTAACCATATTCCAAAATGTTGTTTGTTAATGTTACTGAATTTTAACTGACATATTATTCATTTCAATGCCACATTATTAATCCCATAGTGAAAGAAATGTTTGTAAAACATGAAATTTTTTCTTATAAGAAAACATGAAACAGGTATAAAGCTAGAATGGGTTGAAATTTTAGTCCCTTTAATGATCTCTAATATTTCTACTTTATGGCATTGTGTTGCCTTTTCCAATATTTAAGTATCAAATACACCTTCAAAAACAACTGGTATGACTAGCCAAGCTGTATGTCAAATTATAAAAATACCAAAATGTGTTAGGAAATTAAGCAGTGATAGCATATATAAATGTTTATCACATCCCATTACTCTATATAAAACTAATGATGCCAACATAACCTGGTTTATTGGCTTCTGTTTTGGAACATGCTTGCCCTGAAGTTTTATTATTTTAATTAGCGTATGGCGCTCAATTTATTTACTAATTTTCCCCCAAGAATAACAATAAATTAAGACCAGAAAAGACAGTTTTAAGAGAGCGGATAGAATTTCTGTGCTGCCTCTTAAGAACACGTTGACCTTAGAAAATGCACCTAACTTCTCTGAATCTAATTCAACTCATATAAATAAAGGGATGCTACAAACAGCGGAAGGATGTGGTGAGGAGTGAGGGAGAAATTCTCTATAATGTAGCCAACATAGCATCAGACACAGTGAGGTCAGCACTCAGCATATGCTAATTTCCTTTTTACTCCCTACATTTCTGTCCATAAAATAAATGCCAGTGACATATGCTGAATAGCATAACCGTCATTGGAAATGTCACAATAAGTAGGAAAATGTACAACTCACTATTGCATATGAGCTTTATCTGTGTGCTTGAAGGAGTCATATGGTAAGACGGTGGAAAGACAGAAGTTCTTTGCACTGTTTCCATGTATGTGAGTGGAGCATGGGTTGGGTAGAGTCATCATCCCTCTTTCACTTTTTCATGTATTAATACTTCCTTAATCCATGGCTCTCATTTTAATTTCTTAGGTTAAATTTTGAAGAAAAATATGTACTTTGATCACCAGCAAGACAAAAGTTTTCAGAAGAAGAAGGCATTAGAGCCTTGGTGTGTGAGTGACCTTGGTCTATGTGCCTGACACCTAAGTAAATGCAGCATCTTGGATTGGTCACTTCACAGCTATATTCATTTGTGGTACAGAGTGGAAGAAAATGCTACTCTGGGATACCGTGGAGTGATGTTAAGGATTGAGGGAATGAGCTTGCTACCTCCCCATCTATGTTACCAATCACAATGCAGACATTAAAGACTTAGCCATTTTTTTGTTTATTTTCAGCATTATTGCAGTATAATTTACACATAAATTATATATAAAGCATACAATGTTATGACTTGATATATGCATTGTGAAATGATTACCACAAAAACTTAACATTCATCAACTCACATGGTTACTTTTTGTTTGTTTTTCTTTTTTATTTGGTGAGAATGCTTAAGATCTACTCTCTTAGCAAATTTCAAGTATACAATACAGCATTAACTATAGTCATATAGCTGCTGTACATATAATGCTGTGCATTAGATCCTCAGAAGTTATTCACCTTATATTAATAACAGAAACTTTGTACTGTTTGACCAATACCTCCCAATTTCTCTTACCCCTCAGCCCCATTCTTCTCTCTGGTTCTGTGAGTTGAAATTTCTTGTGGTTTTTTTTTTTTTTTTTTTTTTTTAGATTTCACATAAAAATGAAGTTGTGTGTTACCAGGAATTTGTCTATTTCCTCTGTTTTCTAGTTTACATGCATAAAGGTTTTCATAGCATTTACAGATGATATTTTGTATTTCTGTGGTACTAGTTGTAATATCTCCTTTTTCATTTCTCATTAAGCTTATTTTGGTCTTTTCTTGGTCAATCTAGCAAGAGGTCTATCAATTTTGTTAATCTTTTTAAAGAGCCAACTTTTTGTTTCATTGATCCTTTGTATTATTTTTTCATTTTCCATTTCTTTTAGCTCTGTTCTGACCTTAATTATTTCTTTTCCTCTGCTGGCTTTGGGTTTGGCTCGCTCTTCCTTTTCTAGTTCCTTGACACATGTCATTAGATTGTTAATTTGTATTATTTCTGTCTTTTTGATCTAGGCCTTTAAGGCTATGAATGTTACCCTTAGGAATGATTTTGCTGAATCCCATATATTTTGACAGTTTGTGTCTCCTTTGGTGTTCAGTTATAGGAATCTTTTTATTTCCATCTTAATTTCATTCTTGACCCAATAATTGTTCAGCAGAAGGTGGTTTAATTTTTATGAGTTTTGTAAAATTGAGTGTTTCTCTTGGAATTGATTTATAGTTTTATTTCACTGTGATCTGAGAAGATACATGGTATGATTTCTATTTTTTTGAATTTGTTGAGATATATTTTGTGGCCCATGATACGATCAATCTTGGAGAATGTTCCATGTGCTGATGAGAAAGAAGAATGTATATTCAGTAGTTTTGGGGTAAAATGTTCTGTAAATGTTTGTTGGGCCTATTTGTTCCGTACTCTCACTTAAGCACAATATTGATTTATTTTCTGCTTGGATGATTTATCCAGCTCTGTCAGTGGGGTACTGAAATCCCTGTCAATTAAGACTCTGTCATTTATGTCTTTTTTTTTTTTTTGAGACAAAGTCTCACTCTGTTGCCCTGGCTAGAGAGCCGTGGCATCAGCCTAGCTCACAGCAACCTCAAACTCCTGGACTCAAGCGATCCTCCTGCCTCAGCCTCCCGAGTAGCTGGGACTATAGGCATTCGCCACCATGCCTGGTTAATTTTTTCTATATATATATATATTTTTTTTAGTTGTCCAGATAATTTCTTTCTATTTTTAGTAGAGATGGGGTCTCACTCTTGCTCAGGGTGGTCTCGAACTCCTGAGCTCAAATGATCCACCCGTCTGGGCCTCCCAGAGTGCTAGGATTACAGGCGTGAGCCACCAGGCCCGGCCTGTCATTTATGTCTTTGTTTAGATCTAGTAGAATTTGCTTTATGGATCTGGGAGCTCTTGTGTTAGGTACATAAATATTTAGGATTGTTATGTCTTCTTGAATTGTTCCTTTCACCATTATATAATGACCATCATTGTCTTTCTTCACCATTGTTAATTTAAAGTCAATTTTATCTGATTGAGAATGTCTATACCTGCTTTCTTTTGGTTTCTATTTGCATGGAATATTTTTTCCATCTCTTCACCTTGAGTCTGTATGAATTCGTATGAGTTAGTTGTGTTTCCTGGAGGCAGAAGATATTTGGACTGTATTTTGTCATCCATTCAGCCAGCTTATATCATTTAAGTGGGGCATTTGGATGGTTCACGTGAATTGATAGGGTTGATATGTGGGATGCTGTTCTGTTCATCATGTTGAGTAGTATCTTATTGCTTTGATTTACTTCTTGTATTATTGCTTTATCTGAACTCTTAGCTTTAGCTTCTGGGTCTTTTTACAGTGGAAGATGACCATTGTGTTGCTCCATGTATAATGCAGTTCTTAGTATTTCCTGCAGGGCAGGTTTGCTCTTGACAAATTCCCTCAGTGCTTGTCTTCCCTCTATGCTTGTCTGGAAGTCTTTATACCTTCTTTGTACATGAAACTTAGTTTTGCAAGATACAAAATTCTGGGCTGGCAGTTGTTTTGTTTAAGAAGACTGAAGATGGGGCCCCAGTCCCTTCTGATTTGTAAGGTCTCCATTCAGAAGTCTACAGTTAATCTGATGGGTTTTCCTTTGTAAGTTACTTGATGTTTTTACCTTACAGCTCACAGGAATTCCTCCTTCTTGTTGAATTTGGCCAGTCTGATGACTATGTGTCTTGGGGATTGCCTCTTTGCAAAGAATCTCCCAGGTGTTTGTTGAGCTTCTTGTACATGGATGTCTAAATTTCTAGCAAGACCAGGGAAGTTTTCCTCAATTATTCCCTCAAATAGGTTTTCCAGCCCTTGTGATTTTTCTTCTTTGCCCTCAGGGATGCCTATGATTCTTATACCAGGAAGTTTTACATAATCCCATAATCCCATATATTTTGCAGGCTTTATTCGTACCTCTTGATTCTTTGTTCTTTATTTTTGACTGACTGAGTTAATTCGAAAGTGCTGTCCCAAAGCTCTGAAATTTTTTCTTCTGCCTGGTCTACTCTTTTCTTTCCACTGTGTTTTGTACTTTTTAAAATTAATTTCTCATTTCCAGAAGTTCTATTTGGTTTTTTATTAATATGGCTATCTCTTCAGTAAATTTTTAGTTTATTTCCTGAATTGTTTTTCTGGTTTCTTTGAGTTGCCTTTCCATTTTCTCTTGGATTTCATTGAGCTTCCATATTTGAATTTCTTTATCTGTCATTTCAATATTTTCACTGTGGTTAGTATCTGTTGCTAGAGAGCTAGTGTGTCCCCTTTGGAGTATATTTTCACTCTGATTTTTCATACTTTAGGAGTTCTTGTGCTGATTCATTTCCATCTGGAGTAACTGTCACTTCCTGGTTTTGGATTTTATTTTTGTTTAGATAGGGATTCCCTCCCAACTCATAAGTTTTTGTTTGTATCATATGTTCAGTAAGTACTTTTGGCTTTGCCTGTGGGTGCTTTGATGATGGTTTAGGTTCTGGATAGATGAATTGGTTATAGCTATCCTTAGTGTGGTAGTTTTATCAGTTGCTAATTGTTTGTAATATGTAGCAATGGTGAGCTATGTGTGTGGACAGTTTCTCTGTCTCTTGTTGATGAGGGATGATGGAGGTTTTTGACATATATTCTCTTTCCCTAGCCTTGTGGCCTTCTTTACAGTGTGAATTATACTGGTATGCCCAGATTAATGTTAGAGATAGTAGGTGGTGCTTGTATGACACACCCTGTATGACTGAGTCAGTGATGTTTTAAAGGGTTCTACATATTGATCTCCCTGCTAGTAGGTGATGCTTGCTGGAAGAAACTAGCTGCAGTGTTGTTTTCAGGACCTGTGATTGGCTCTAGCCCCTTAGGAGAAGAACTCAAATGCCCCAGGTGGTTGATGAGGCCTTGGAACTTCTCAGTGAGTCCTTATTCTCCATTACAGCAGAGGCAAGTGGGGGAGTGAGGCTGGATGGGACTGGGTTGGGTGAGCCTGCCCTCAGCCTCCACAAAAGCTGGTAAGGTAGCTGTCATGGCAGGGGTCATAGGTCCCTTCCAGGTTACTGGGAATAGCCATGAGGGAGGGCCTCAAGTGGCCCTACCAAGGCAGAAAGTCTGCTTATGGGGGTAGGGTAATATGCAATTCATAATTTGGCTGTCAGGAGTAGGTTTTGCTCTTCTTCCCCCTCCCCTGCTCTGTGGTCTCCCTCTGTTATCTGCCAGCAGCAGCCAAGCTCCCCAGCAATGATACTGCAAGCTGGGAGCTACCCTGTCCAGGATCCCGCCCTGGGCCTGGACTGTGGCCTTCCTATGGGGGAGTGATGCTTCATGAGTGCCCTGCGGCTCAGATCCACACTGCACTCTTCTCTCACTTCTGCCCAGGTGGGCTCCCTCTCCTCCAGAGATTAGTTCACAAATATCCTCTTCATGTCCCCAAGCAACATAATCAAGTTCTTGGTGTATGGGACCTGGCCTGCAGGCCTGTCCCTGGGTCCCCCGATTTCAATTTCTGACCATGCCAGGGAGAAGTGTGCTGGTCCCAAGTTACCTATGGGTGCTCAAGCAGGTTTGATGTCCCTCTGCTTCAGAGTGTGACCTGCTCTGATGGAGCAGCCAGGCAAGCAGCACCGGGGAAAGCCAGTGAGCAGGGAGCTTACAGTCTGAGCACCCCTTACTCCTCTGCAGATCTTCAAGAGTAAAGGTTTGAGCCTGACTCTCCGTGGAAGCCTTGGTGTGTTGGACGCACCTACAGAGGGGAAGAAGCCACTTCTGAGAGCCCCAGTAGGCAGAGGAGGATCAGAGAAGGAAAAGAGTCTTAATGGAGGACAGCTAGCACTCTGGTCATCTCTGTCCCTCTCTCTGGAAGGCAGCCTGCCAGGAATATCCAGGCTGTGGGATCACACAAATCCCCTGGAAACCACTGTTCCTTGTGGCTCCCACAGTCTGGGCTGCAGTGGGGAAATGTTTGTGTGGGAACAGGTGAGATGAAAACTGAGGGGCTGGAACTCCTTGGGGAGGACAAAGGCACACAGTGAGTGGAGAAACAATATGGCACCTGCCATCTTGGCTCAGGTCTGTGGCAACAGCAAGCAACTCCGAGGGTGCCGGCAGCCTGGTGATTTGTCCTGAAAAAGCTCCTAGTTCACTGCCAGCAGACACTTTTGGGCTCATGAGGGTAGCAAGGCTCTCTAGCAGCTCAGGAGCCTGCTGAGTGCTAGACATGTGAGTGAGGAGGAAACAACATTCCCCCCGCCAACACACACACCTAACGTTTTCACTAGGCTCCAAGCCTCTCATGGGTTGATCTCTGCTGATGTCTTGCTCCTTCTTGTCTGCTCCACAACTTCTTCCCATGGAATCTCTGGTAGGTTCTGGCACTTTTACCTCAGAATTACAACCAATGTTTTTTTTTTTTTCTTTTTCATCTAAAATTTTTCCTTCTTTCTGAGACAATCTTGCAGCTGGTATCTCTGGTCAGCCATCTTGTCTTTCTCTCCTGAATAGATATAATTTTTGTTTAGAGAGTCCCTCTCTCTATTATTTAATGTCACACCAACAAAGCATTTGTTTCCTAGAATATATAAGAAACTCTCAAAACTAAACAGTAAAAAAAATCCAATTAGAGAATTGACAATAGACATGAAGAGAGATTTTATCAAGAGGATATACAGATGGTTAATAAGCCCATGAAAACATGTTTGAGATCATTAATAACTAGGGAAATGCAAATTAAAATCACAATGAGATATCACTGAACGCCTAATCTGAATGGCTAACATTAAAAAATAATAGCAACAGCAAATGCTTGTGAGGATATGAAGAAACTGAAACTCTGATACATTGCTGGTAGGAATGTAAAATAGTAAAGCCATTTTGGAAAACAACTTTGTAGTTTATTAAAAGCTAAATATGCAACTACCATATGATCTGGCAATTGATCTCTTGGTATTTATCCCTGAGAAATGAAAATTTATCTTCACGCAAGCATTTAGACATCTATTTCATAGCACTTTTATTCAAAATCCAAATGCTGGAAAAAACCTAGGTGTCACTTAACAGGAGGCTTGATAAATTGTGGTGCATCCATATTATGGAATATTACTCAGCAATAAAAAGAAACAAACTATTGATACATGTAGTAACTTGGATGAACCTCAGAGATATCACACTGAGTGAAAAATTCACTCTCGAAAGAATATATACTGCATCATTCCATTTATATACCATTCTTTGCTAATATTTTGTTCTGAATTTTAGTGTCTGTGTTCATGAAAGGTATTGACCTGTAATCTTCCTTTCTCATAAAGTCCTTTCTAAGTTTTGGTATCAAGAATATGCTGGACTCGCAAAATGAGAAACATTTTCTTTTTTCTGTTATTTTAAAGAATTTATGTATGATTTGTATCCTTTCTTCTCAAAATGTTTGAAAGAATTAACTAGTGAAGCCATCTGGTTCTGGAGATTTCTTTTAGGATACATATTTTATCACAGATTTATTTTCTTTAATAAATATGAGACTATTCAGATTTTCTATTTTTTCTTGGATCCATTTGGATAGTTTCATTTTTCAAGAATATTTATCATTTTATATAAATTGCCAAAGTTATTGGCAATCTGATTTTTAGCTTTACCCACTATTGCTTTTGTATCATCAGTGCAAGTATCAACACAGTGAAAAAGACACCTGAGCATGAATCAAGGCTTTGTTACTGAACTGTACTAGCATTTATTGCATTCTTTACTTGAACATAATTACAGTAAGAAAAAGAATGAAACCAAAAAAAAAACTCCACTTAAAAATGTCCTTTATGAAGCAGTTAAAATTAATTTTATTAGTTAGTGCTCAACCCTTGAAAACATGTACTTTTAATATTCTCTGTGATAAAATAGGAAGTATACATAAAGTGTTTTGTTACATATTAAAATGGGATGATCGTCTTGAGGACAAGCACTTATGTAATTGTTTTAGTTGTATGCAATTGATGAAGCGATATAATAGAGGAAGGACAGTTTTGGCTTGGGTGTCAGTCAAACATGAGTTAGAATTTCTATTATGCTTCTTATTAATTATGTTGCCTTAAAAAAATGCCCTTAACCTGTCTGTCCTATTTCCTCATTTGTAAAATGTGAGCAATGATTCTTAGATTAGTGAATTATTATTGCAACTAGCTAAAGAAACTACCTATTTAAAGTGCCCAATACAGCATTTGCCACATAGACTATTCAACTGATATCATTGCTCCCCTCACTTCACACCCTGCTTTTAACATTGGGATTAGGTGGATGATTAGTACACACTTATGTTTATTGTATCCAGATAATCAAATGTTTGTGGCTAATGCTGAGCCATATATGAGAGTTTAGAGTCAGACTTAAATTTCATCAAACATGTGGTGAAGAAGGCTTCCTCTCTGTTATCACCAGGAATTTTTACCTACCTTGTAGATGGCAAAAGCTTCTTAGTAGCCATGTCCTTCATCTCTTTTATGATTGTAAGAAATCTAATGATCTTAGAGCTTATCTCAGCTACCAACTTCAGTTTACAGGTAATGAATCTGCAAAAGCAGTCCTAAGGGGAAAATTCATAGCCTTAAATGCCCCCCCAAAAAGACATAAAGATCACAAATTAACAATCTAATGACACATCTCAAGGAACTATGAAAGGAAGAGCAAACCAAGTCCAAAGCTAGCAGAAGAAAAGAAATAACTAATGTAAGAGCAGAACTAAATGAATTTCAAAACAAGAAAATTATACAGAAGATTGATGAAATAAAAAGTTGGTTCGCTGAAAGATAAACAAAATTGACAGACCTCTGGCTAGATTAAGGAGGACTAGAGGAGGAAGGACTCAAATACGCTCAAGTAAAAATGAAAAATTAGCTATTACAACTGATACCACAGAAACACAAAATGTCCTCTGTGAATACTATGAAAATCTCTATGTACATAAACTCAAAAACATAGAGGAAATGGACAAATTTCTGGAAACACACAATGTGTCAAGACTCAACCAGGAAGAAATAGAACCAATAACAAGCAATGAGATTTAAGTATCAATAAAAAACCTTCCAACAAAAAAAGCCTCTGATCAGATGGATTCACAGCCGAATTTTACCAGACCTACAAAGAAGAATTGATACCCATTCTGAAGAAATTATTCCATAGCTTAGAGAAAGAGGGAATTTTTCCCAATACTTTCTATGAAGCCAGCATCACCCTATTACCAAAGACAGGAAAGGATACAACTAAAAAAGAAAACTACAGATCAATATCCCTTATGAATATAGATGCAAAAATCCTCAACAAAATACTAGCAAATTGAATCCAACAGATTATCAAAAAATAATCCACCATGACCAAGTGTGCTTCACCTCAGGGATGCAAGGATGGTTCAATGTATGTGATTCACAACATTAACAAAAACAAAAACAAAGAACATATGATCACCTCAATACATGTAGAAAAAGCATTTGACAAAATCTAGCACACTTTCATGATAAAAAGTCTCAACAAACTAGGCATAGAAGGAACATTTTCACAATTATACAAGCCACGTATGACAAATCCACAGCCAGCATCATACTGAATGAAGAAAAGTTTAAAGCATTCCCAGTAAGAATTGGAACAAGACAAGGATACCTACTGTCACCACTTCTATTCAAAATAGTACTGGAAGTCCTAGCTAGAGCAATCAGTCAAGAGAAAGATTAAGGGTATCCAAAGTAGGAAAGAGGAGGTAAAACTATCTCTTTTTTCAGACAACGTGATCTTATACCTATAATAACCCAAATATTCCACCAAGAGACTCCTTGAATTGATAAATAAATGCAGCAAAGTCTCAGGTTATAAAATCAATGTACACAAATCAGCAGCATTCCCATACACCAATAATAGTGAAGCTGAGGGTCAAATCAAAGACTCAATACCATTCCCAATTGCTACAAAGAAAATAAAATACCTAGGAATATACTTCATTAAGGAGGTGAAAGACCTCTACAAAGAGAACTATGAAACACTGAGGAAAGAAATCACAGATGATACAAACAAGTGGAAAAACATATTATGCTCATGGATCAGTAGAATCAACATTGTTAAAATGTCCATACTACCCAAAGTGATTTACAGATTCAATGCAATTCCCATCAAAATGCCAACATTGTATTTCACAGATCTAGACAAAATAATTCTACACTTCTTCTGGAACCAGAAAAGAACCCGAATATAACCCAAAAAGAACCCAAATCTTAAGCAAAAGGGACGAAGCAGGAGGCATCACACTATCAGACTTCATACTATATGACAAAGCTATAGTAACCAAAACAGCATGGTATTAGCACAAAAATAGAGATATAGACCAATGGAACAGAACAGAGAACTCAGATATAATAATAAAACTGTCTACCTACAGCCAACTGATTTTTGACAAGGAAGACAACAATATACACTGGGGAAATGAAGCCCTATTTAATAAATGGTGCTGGGAAAATTGGATAGCTACATACAGAAGCATGAAACAGGACCCCTATCTCTTACTACTCACAAAAATTAATGCAAAATGGATAAAAGACCTAAATGTAAAGCATGAAATCATAAGAATTCCAGAAGAAAATATAGGGAAAACTTTTCTAGTTATTTGCCTAGGCAAAGAATTTATGACTAAGACCCCAATGGCAATTACAGCAACAACAAAAATAAATAAATGGGACTTAATTAAATTAAAAATCTTATGCACAGATAAGGAAATAATCAACAGAGCAAACAGACGACATATAGAATGGGAGAAAATACTTGCAAGCTATACATCCAATAAAGGGTTAATATCCAGAATCTACAAAGAACTCGTGGAAATCAGCAAGAAAAAAACCAAACAACCCAGTTAAACAGTGGGCAAAAGACATGACATCTTTTAAAAGATAGACAAATGACCAATAAACATATGAAAAAATGCTCAATGTCACTAATAATCAGAGAAATGCAAATTAAAACAACAATGAGATATCACCTTACCCCTATTAGAATGGCTTTTATTAAAAAGTCCAAAAGCAAGAGATGCTTGTGTGGATGCAGAGAGAAAGGAACACTTATACACTTATATACCGTTGGTGAAATTGCAAATTAGTACAACCTCTATGGAAAATAGTATGGAGGGCCCTCAAAGAACTAAAATGAGACCTACCATTCAATCTAGCAATCCTGCTACTGGGTATCTACCCAAAGGAACAGAAGCCATTTTACCAAAAAGACCCCTGCACTGGAATGTTTATTGCAGTACCATTCACAATTGCAAAGATGTGGAATCAACCCAAGTGTCCATCAATTCATTAGTGGATTAACAAAATATGGTATATGCATACCATGGAGTACTACTCAGCCATAAAAAGGAAGAATTAATGCATTTTGCACAATTTATATGGAACTGAAGACAATTAATCCTAGGTGACATATCTAAAGTGCAGGATCTAAACAAACACCACATGTACTTGCTATTAAATTGGAACTAACCAATGAGCACACATGTGCACAGAGGAAAGTAAAACTCTATGGAAATTATGCAAGGGGTATGGGTGAGGAGGGGATGGGTGAAAACCTACCTAAGGGGTACAATGAACACTATTTGGATGATGGGCACACTTACAGCCACGACTCAAGCATTACAAAAGCAATCCACATAACCAAAAACATTTGTATCCCCTTAATAATAAAAATAATAATAATAATAATAAAGAATTTGCCCAAGACAGTTTTCTGAGACTAAAGAGGGAACATTCAGCTCAATAGCACAAATATCCAATGTGAAATGTACTCTGAGCTGTGCCCTAAACTTTAGCAGTGCACAGAAACTGAAAAGATGTCATCCACACAGTGTTGATAATAGAGAATATCAGAACACTGTAAATAACATGGGCTTGTGAATATTGATTATGTAATATCCATAGGATGGAATTCTAGGCAGGCAGCAAAAATAAGTTATAATTAAATCAATGAAAAGAGATGATTTGGTTTTTAACAGATTAATAATGATTCACATTTCTTCCCATTTGTGGAAAAACAAATACTTTCATATTGCATTGTTAGGAATATAAATTAGTAATAAAATTTTGATAGCAATGTGTTAATATAGAAGTTTATAGGTTGCAAAGTTTTGAAAGAACACTTTCAGGAATTCAATATAAAAATGCTTACAAAGACATCTGCATATATATATGCAAGACTGTTAAGAATACTATTGTTCAGAACATAAAATAAGGTAAAGGAATTAAATTTTCATTACTAGAGTACTGATGAAATACATTTTGGGGTATACATACAATGAGATGCCTTGTTGGTATGAAAACAAATTAAATTTCTGTTGTAAAGTAACATGAAACATTGTCATAGAAATGTATTTATATGAAAAATGGTCATAATTAGGGCAAAGGCCGGTTACCAAGATCATTAATGGCACAGATCTTTTGTTGTTTATGTAGGTCTCTAGATATTTATCCAGAGGTTTCAAAGGATAAAAATAAAAATGATATTTTTTGTTTTTCTCACATACAGCTTTCTCCTCAGCTTAGGAAGAGACTTCTGCGCTCTAACCTCGGTGACAGAGCAAGATCTCATCTCTAAAAAAACATAAAAAGATAGCGAGACCTCATGTCTACAAAAAAAAAAAAAATTTAAAAATTAGCCCAGTGCGGTGGCGCATGCTTGTAGTCCTAGCTACTTGGGAGGCTGAGGCAGGAGGATTGCTTCATCCCAGGAGTTCAAAGTTACAGTGAGCTATGATCGTGCTACTGCCCTCCGTCCTGGGTGACAGAGTGAGACTTTGTCTCTAAAATAAAAATAAAAAGTAAAAAGAAAGAGGCTGAACTTGCACTTTCTTTCTAGTGGCCATCAGCATCCCTGTTCCCTGGAAATATACCCTTTTCCACTCAGACTTCCAGAAAGCTCTGTAGGATGGGCTTGGACCACAGCCCCTCCCTCTCTCCTTCCTGCTCAGCGATGTTCAAGTTGCATCTCAGGCTTCTGTCACAAGGTGGCACCAAGTACCAACATTTGTACGCAGAGCAAAAAAAGTACAATGCCTGTCCTTAAAACCCAGCTTATGAACCTATGTACAGAATTATTCCAATTCTGTCCGAAAAAAACTGATAGGTGTAAAAGAAGACTGTAAAAACATATACACAAGAGCATCTATTCGATGAAACACCAGGCAGCTCTAGTGCACTTTGGCAGACACCAGCAGGCATCGGGCAGTGCAGGGCAGGTGGTAGGGGACTGAGACAGGATGCGGATGCCAGAAAGGGGTCTAGGCAGCTGTGTCCAGAGTGTCCTGAAGACTGAGAAGGGATTACTGAGAGGGGATGGGAAGTCTGGGAAGCCTGTACAGGGGTTGGGTAATGGAGGGTGGACATCATGCTCTCTGGGAAGGATCTGTCAACAGAGTGGACACTTCAACCTACAATGAATGCTATGTAGATTTGGAGTCAACAGCAAATGGAGTTGTTTTAATATACATGTGAATTTTCCAAACAAAATTTCTGTCTTAGTAAACAACCCATTTCATGACATTTGTTACTCTGGAAAATGTGTTCATTTTCATTAAAAAAGAAAAGAGGAGATGATGCCGCCTGGTGGCCAGAGTCATGATAGCAGCTCTGTGTGTCAGACCAGAGGATTGTGAAAGGGAGGGAGAAGGATGGAGGCTGGGATCTTAGCTTAACGGTATTAGTCAGAATTTTCTGAAAATTTTCACCCACTGTGAGAAATATCGTTATGTCCATCATTTTCTGAGATAGCTAAACTTGAGATTCGAAGCTCAATCCTGTATGAACTGAAGATAAAGCTGTATTTGTGAGTGTGTGAGTATTGACATGATAAGATTTGAGGAGACATAGAAACACAAGACCATAAGGCTGCTCATTACAAGTATTTTTAGTGTTCAAATTTTTAAAAATTCTTTTTTCCTCAACACAAAATTTCAAATGATAATAAATTGAAATCATCATCCATCTCTCACTAGCCAGACTCCCATCCCCTGACCACAAGGAGTCTACTGTTAATAGAATGGTGGATACTCTTCAGACATGTCCTTGTATGTGAACACACATACACAGTCTGTTCCAAATGAGGAATCACAGTAATCATATTCTGTTGCGACTATTCTTTTCCACATAATATTGATTCTCAAGATTTATCTTTGCATCTTATAAGTTCTTGTGTTTTTGGCATATTTTAGTATTTAATGTTTGTGTATATTTAATATGAATTACCTGTTGGAATGACTTCCTAACTTCTTTGTTTGTTAGTAAGTGTGCTTCATGAGCCATACATACTAACTAGCTATGTAAGATGAGTTTGCAAATGTTTTCTCCCGGCTTTTCACACAATCCTTAGTGGTTTTTTTCTTTTGAAATGTGTTTTTTAAATTTCAATAATATTGTGACTTAACTATACAGAAGTTAACTTTTTTAAAAAGAAGTTTAATGACACCCTGGGAGCATTTATTGGCAGCCCCCAGCGAGATAAGACCATTCAGAGCCCAGAAGGAGTGAAGACAAAATTGGAAAAACTTTACAATAATTCCAGGGTTAACTATTGATCAGGAGACAGCAGAGTTGTTTCTCTGATTTACTTAAAATCTCACAAAGTCAGCACCCTGATCTGAATAATGGTCATAATGGTGGGTAACTTGAACAGCTGTTAGGATTAAAGGAGATGAAATATAAAGAGCATTGGTCTAAAGTAGTTCAGTACATATTACTTTTCTTCCCTCCAACTCACCTGTCCCATGGGCAGCACCTGAGCTTCTGCCTGAGCCCACTTATCACTTTAGGGATCAGCCAAGTCCTGGGGCCCTACACCCAGGTCTCTTGGCACAAAGGGCGAAATTTCGTCTCCTCGGTCATCTTCATCACCCAGAGGGGTTGTTGAGTGAGGCCCCGTGGGCCCACAATGGCAGGGGAGTGTGATCTGACCATTTCTCAAGCCCTGGAAGCCCATCTTCTAAAAGGGGGGCTGCTCAGGGTTCTCTAGGGAGGGAGAGGGCTGGAACCTCATTCCAATCCTGCACCTTATCTAGGGAAGTGACTTAGGCTTTGTGAGCCTGAACTTGGTCATCTGTGAAATGGGACTGATCACACCATCCTTACAGAGATGCCCAGAGGGTAAATGAGAAAACCTGCCAGAGTGGTACTTCAGTGGCCTTTGAAATGTAGAGACACAGCAGCAGGGATGGCTGAGCCTCAGGGTTAAGGCAGGCATTGGTAAAATCATTTCTCATTGTTCCTCCTTCTGAGAACACAGGCATCTATATAAAGGAAGCAAATATCTCTCTGATGCACATTGAGTTCAAAGTTTTACAGACAGTAGGTTTTCTACATTCTTGGGTGTTGCAGAAGCTCATAAGAGCTGTTCAACATCATGCCTCTGAGCAAACCCCAATCTAGTTTCCCATGCTGGAAAGACAGCTTGTCTATGAACTCACCTGGTGATCTCAGGGATAGATTGCATCAGGGAAGCAAGGAGTGATATTTGCCTAATGGATGCTCCTGGACTACATGGTATGCTAATATAATTAGAGGAAAATTCTGAACCCTTCCCACAGTCACCAGTGTAAGGGTACTCATATCATGCATTATCCAGCCACAGCACACCAGGATTTCAGCCACCAGATGCCTCACTGAGAGACAAAAATCCAAGAGTTACTAGCATTTTTCGACACACAATTTTCCATTCTTACATTCACCAATACTAAATATATATTTCCTTGGGGGTGTCTCATTAACTCTGAAGTGGAAATAAGAAAGTAAGAAGGAAAATGAATATATGGTCAACTTCAAGGGTTAAATCTGAGATGAGTTGGCTCCTTCACATTAACTTTGAAATTTGTTCAAGTTTCAAGTAGTTGAATATTTTCAAAAATTCTTCCTTGGACCCCGCATCACCCATTCAGCCATAAAATCTCTCTCTCTCTCTCTCTCTATCTCTCTCTCTCTTTCTCTCTCTCATTCTCTCTCCCCTTCAAATGCAAATTATCTAAAAGAGCTTCCTATATCCTCTGTTAACATTTTTCACTTCACACTGACTTTTCATTTCACTACACTATGGCTTCTGTCCCCAGGATTGCAATGGACATGCTCTTACCAATAATAAACCACCTTTTTGTCACTATAAACAGCTATTTGGTTCAAATGTATTAATATACTATTACTTTTAATAATCTCCTAAAATATATGTGCTTTTGAAGATTTCTTTTTCCCCATAACAAATATTTGCCATTTTTCCAAGCTCTCAAGCATGATGTACTGGGTACAAATTCAAAGTATAATATTTACTAACTGAAGTCCTGGGAAAAGTACTTATTTTCTTCATTCCTCAGGTTTTAAAAAAATGAATAGACTTTTAGAGCAGTTTTAGCTTTACAGAAAAACAAGCAGAAAGTACAGATTTTCCATGTACTCCTGCACTCTCCCTCAGTTTCCCCTATTAGTAACATCTTGCAAATTAGTGAGATATTTTTGTTACTTTTGTTACAACTGAGCCAATTTTGATACATTTGTTAACTAAAGTCCATTGTTTACATTGTTTCACTCTTTGTATTGTACACTCTAGGGATTTGACAAATGTATAATGACATGTATCCACCATAACAGTATTATACAGAATGGTTTCATTGTCCTAAAAATCCTCTGTGATCCATTTACTCATCCCTTTCCTCTTTCTCTCCTTTCCATATGATTCCCTGGCAATGACTGTTCTTTTTACTGTCTCCATGGTTTTGACTTTTGAATAATGACATATAGTCGAAATCACATAGTATGAGGCCTTTTCAGATTGGCTTCTTTCACTTAGCAATATGCTTTTAAGTTTCCTCCATGTCTTTTTGTGTCTTGATAGCTCATTCATTTTAAGTGCTGAATAGTATTCCCTTTCATAAATGTACCACAGTTTGTTTATTCATTAATCTACCGAAAGACATCTTCATTGCTTCCACATCTTGGTAATTGTAAATAAAGCTACTACAGACATTTATGGGCAGGTTTTTGTGTAGGCATAAGTTTTCAACATATTTGGGTGAAGACCAAGGAATGCAATTGATGGATCATATGGTAAGAGTATGTTTAGTTTTGTAAGAAACTACCAAAATGTTCTCCAAAATCATACCATTTTATATTCCCACCAGCAATGAATGAGAGGTCCTGTTGCTCTACATCTTCTTCAGCATTTGGTGTTGTCAGTGTTTTGGATTTTTGGCCATTCTAATAAGTGTATAGTGGTATCTAATTGTTGTTTTAAATTGCAAATCCTTAATGACATATGATGAGGAGCATCTTTTCCTATGCTTATTTACTATTTGTATATCTTCTTTGGAAAGGAGTCTGTTCAGATCTGTTGTCCACTTTTTAATTGGGCTGTGTGTTTTCTTATTATTGAGTTTTAAGAGTTCATGTATATTGTGGCTATAACTCATTTATCAGATATATGTTTTTCAAATATTTTCTTCCAGTCTTTGGTTTGTCTTTTTGTTTTCTTAACAGTGTCTTTCACAGAGAAGTTTTTAATTTTAACGAAGTCCAACATCAGTTTTTTTCTTTCCTGGATTGTGCTTTTAATGTTGTATGTAAAAATTCATCATCATACCCAAGCTCATCTAAATTTTCTCCTATGTTAACTTCTAGGAGTCTTATAGTTTGTGTATTATATTTAGTTCTGTGATACATTTTGAATTAATTTTTGTGAAAGGTATAAGGTCTATGTCTAGATTCTTCTTCTTCCCCTCCTCCTCCTCCTTCTCCACTTCCTTTTCTTCTTCTTTCTTCTTCTTCTTCTTCTTCTTCTTCTTTCCAGATATTCCAGTATCAATTGTTGAATGTCCCTTAGTTTTTCATCTATAAGATGGGAATTAGCTATAGTATCTACCTCAAACAGAACTGTAAACATTAAATGAGTAATGCACAGAAAGCCTTTGACCCATAATACATTTTAGCCATTTTAATTTACTTTTTATATATCTTTATTGGTATTAGTATCCCTGCAGCCATGAAAAAATAGAATATAGACTTCTGTTTATTTAAAATGACTTTGAAGTATATTATTAGTGAGTATATTAGTTTCCTAGGACTGCCATAACAAATTACCATGATCTTTGTGATTTAAAACAATAGGAATTCATTCTCTTATAGTTTTAGATACCAGAAGTTTGAAATAAAGGTGTCTATAGGGCCACACTCCCTCTGAAGACTCTGAAAACACAAAAGGAGAATTCTTCCTTTCCTCTTCCAGCATCTTGTGGCTTCTGCTTTCCTTGGTTTGTGGCAGCATAACTCCAATCTATGCCTCCATCTTCACATGGCCTTCTTCCCTGTGTGTGTCAAATCTTCCTCTCCTTTTTCTTATAAGGACATGAATTATTGGATTTAGATTACACCCTAAGTCCAGAATGTTCTCATCCTGATACCCTTAATTACATTTGTAAAGATCCAATTTCCAATAAGTTCACATTCACAAGTATGGGAGTTTAGGACTTGGGTATAATTTTGAGGGACACAATTCAATCCAGTACAGAGAGGCAAGCAGGTTACAAAATGAAGCATAAATGTAAGACCGTATCTTATCTTTTATAGGTAATATATAAATGTATACACATAAGCATAAATATATAAATACCTGCATAGGAAAACTTTTAGAAGAATATAATGCAGATGAAAACATTAGCACGGCTTATCTTTGGGTGATATGTTTTGGGGTAATGCGATTTTACTTCATTTTGTGTATTAAATATTTTACCTATAATAAACACTTATTACTCTTGCAATTATACAAAAAAATAAAAAAATAAAATGCCATGGAAACATAAGAATCTTCAACCCCACTGATAAGACAGCCACTCAGCTTTAGAACAGGGAACATCCTTGAGGCACAGGAACAGAGAAAAGATGTTGCAGAATCCCATTCTATAGTTTATCAGGGCACGCTTCTCCCAACTTCCAAACCACAATTATCATTATCGATATTTTAAATCTCTGGCTATTTAACTGGCGAAAAAAAAAAACATGGTACCTGTGATGGTTAATTTTATGTGTCAAACTGGCTAGGCCATGTTACCCAGATATTTGGTCAAACACAAGTCAAAATGTTGCAATGACGGTATGAGATAAGATTGCCATTTAAATCAGTACAGTCTGAGTAAGCAGGTTACCCTCCATAATGCGGATGGGCCTCATCCAATCAGTAAAAGTCTTAAGTGAAAAAAGACTGAGGTCTTTCGAAGGAGTGGGAATTCTGCCTCCAGACTGCCTTTGGGCTTAAACAGGCACTAAAGGCAGAAGTAAGCTACATTAAAAAGTGGCCCAAATTCCCCTAGTTTTCACTCCTGTTACATTCACTGCCTTCTTTCTCCCAGCCTGCAACTACAGCCTAATGGGAGTTCCCTGTGATTAGTTGACAGAGGAAGAGAAGACTCAGGCCTGGTTTATAAATAGTCTGCATAATATTTAGTCACCACATGGAAGTGGACAGCTTGGATAACTGCAGCACTACAGCCCCTTTCTGAAACATCTTTGAAGGACAATGGTGAAGGGAAATCCTCTTAAAATTTTCCAGGGCAGAACTTTTAGCAATGTACTTGGTTATTCATTTTACTTGGAAGAAGAAATGGCCAAATGTGGAATTATACACCAATTTATGGGCTGTGGCCAATGATTTGGCTGGATGATCAGGGACTTGGAAGGAACATAATTGGAAAATTGGTGAAAAGTAAACTAGGGGAAGAGATATGTGGATAGACCTCTCCAAATGGGCAAACACGTGAAGATATTTCTGTCCTATGTGAATACTCACTGAAGGATGATCTCAATAGAAGAGCATTTTAATAATTACGTGGACGGGATGAACTGTTCTATGGATACATTTCAGCCTCTTTCCTCAGCTACCCCTGCCATTGCCCAATGAGCTCATGAATAAGTTGTCCATAATGACAGGCATAGAGAATATGCAGTGGCTCAGCAGCATGGACTTCCAATCACCAAGGCCGACCTGGCTACACTGCTGAGTGCCCGATCTGCCAGCAGCACAGACCAACACTAAGTCCTTGATATAGCATCATTCAACAGGGCGATCAGCCAGCTACCTGGTGACAGGTTGATTACATTAGATTACACCCATCATGGAAAGGGCAGCATTTTGTTCTTACTAGAATAGGCACTTACAGTAGATACGGATTTTTCTTCCTTACACATAATGCTTCTGCAAAATCTACCATTTGTGGACCTATACCGTGCCTTATCCATCCCCACAGTATTCCACACAGCATTGCTTCTGATCAAGGAACTCACTTATAGAATTCACTTGTCTTACCATGTTCCCCATCATCCTGAAGCAGCCAGCTTGATAGAATGGTAAATGGCCTTTTGAAGACTCAGTTATAGTGCCATCTAGGTGGTAATACCTTGAAGGGCTGGTGAAAGGTTTTCCAGGAAGCTGTATATGCTCTGAATCAACATCCAATATATGGTACTGTTTTTACCATAGCCAGGATTCACAATTCCAGGAATCAAGGAGTGGAAATGGGAGTGGCACCACTCACTATTACCCCTGGTAACCCACTACCAACATTTTTGCTTCCTGTCTCTGTGATTGTATGCTCTGCTAGCCTAGAGGTCTTAGTTCCAGAGGGAAATATGATCATATCAGGAAATACAACAATGATTGCACTTAACTAGAAGTTAAAGTCTGGCCACTTTGGAAACCTCATGCCTCTGAATCAACAGACAAGGAAGGGTATTACTTATTGACTGGAATTATTGATCATGATTACCAGGGGGAAATTGGACTGCTCCTGTATAATGGAAGTAAGAACAATCACATCCATAAAATAGGAGATTCCTTAAGGCATCTTTTAGTATTAACATGTTCTGTGATTAAAATCAATGGACAACTACAGCAACCCATTCAGCAGAACTACGCATGACCTAGACCCTTCAGAAATGAAGGTTGAGGTCATCCCATCAGGTAAAGAACCATGAGCAGCTGAGGTGCTTATTGTGAGCAAAGGGAATAACGAATGAGTAGCAGAAGGTAGTTATAAATACCAGCTATAATTACATGACCAGTCACAGAAATGAGGACTATGATTGCTGCAAGTATTTTTTCTTTGTTTTGTTGTGACTATGTGTGTGGAGGGGTGGGGGAGTATGTTTATAAAAAAAAAATCTATGTTTTCTTCTCTCTCTTACCCCCTACCATATAGCATAAGGTAAATTGACTTTATATCATAGTATTTAATCATTGCTATTTTACATCATCGTATTTCAACTGCAGGATATAAAGGAGAAGAATGAACATTATACAAGATCTTTGCCTCTTTTTCCAGCCACTCCTGTCATTGCCCATGTCATTCTTCTTCTTCATTGCCCATCTTCTTCTAGGGAAAGTGTTAGTGAGTTTTCATTTATATGCAGTATCGTTTTATTATGTTAGGCAGAATTATCATCTTGTTATTGTCTTTATTTCATGATTAAATATGGTTTAAGAAGATGTTAATGAGTGCCAAGTCAACAAGAGGTGAACTTGTGATGGTTAATTTTATGTGTTAACTTGGCTGGGCCATGGTATCCGTATATTTGGCCAAATACCAATCTAGATGTTGCTGTGAAACTATTTTTTCATGTGCTTACTATTAATTTATTTTTTATTTATCAAAAATTTTTAAAACTTTTATGGATATATAATAGTTGTACATATTTATAGGGTAGATTACTATGTAAGTCAGTAGACTTTGAAAAGCAGATTATGCTCCATAATGTAGGTGACCCTCATCCAGTGAGTTGAGGGGCTTATAAGAAAAAACTAAGGTCCCCCAAGGAAGAGGAAATTCTGACTTTAGACTGCCTTGGTACTTGAGATTGCAACATCAGTTCTTTCCTGGGATGCAGCCTGCTTTCCTACTCTATATATCTTGGATTTCCCATAATCACATGGACCAATTCCTTAATATCTCTCTCTCTACACACACACACACACACACACACACACACACACACACACACACACTATTGGTTTTGTTTCTCTGGAGAACCCTGAATAATACAGTACTTCGGTTTGTTTTCATTTTGCTATGCCTTGGATAATAAAAGGTTGAAAGTCTTATCACATGAAAGGCAGTAGCCTGCACTGGTTAGAAGTAGAGATTCAGGAGTCACATAGCCTGTGTTCAAATCTTAGTTTTGCCACTTTCTAGCCCCACCCTCTCTATGCCTCAGCAACCTTATGTTTAAAATTGGTTACAAAGCTTTAAGTAGAATATTGTCTCTTTGCTATTCTTAAATATACAGTTATGTTTGCATAGAAAAATTTCTGAAAACAGTATATATATATTTAATGGTTAACAGCGCTTATATAAGAGTAGTAGATATTAAAGGGTTTTTAATGACTTTTTTTCTTTCTTAAAATTTCCATTTTTATCTACAATGAGATTGCTTGGTTTGGGAGGTGAAAAAATAATAAGAAAAAATAAATATCCCCAGTCTTTCCCATAAGAAAGTGGGTCAGCATCAGAATGTGGAACATCTCTAAGCCAAAAGAATTAGGTAATAAGGTGGTCAACAGAACTAATTTGTGAATTTATCCACTTGACTGTCCCAATTGGACAAGTTTGAGAAAATTACAGATGCCCAGGGCAAGTATGTCTCTCAAATAAACTTTACATACAGAAGTCAGACCATGTCTCCATGTCCCAGGCTTGTAGTGAAAGTCATGAGATAAAAGTAGTTTCACAAAATACTTCTGTCTGTACTGTCCTTGAATTGACAGCAGGCTCTTCTGTTTACCCACCTGCTTAGCCAAGCAGTGACTGCCACAGGGAGGGCAAGGGGGAGGGGCTGCATGAACTCACCTGGGGCTCAGCACCACAGCTGCCGGAGGGGGAGAATCCTGGCACAGTGCAGTGCAGGGGAAAAGCTGAGCCACAGTTTCATTCAGCCCAGGGACCCAGGAGCAATTGACACATGCCAATTAAAACACCTGTGAAATGCATTTCTTGTGCAATTAAAAAGTATATACATGCCCAGCATTCATAATACCAAATCATATCAAGTTCTAAATGGGATGCATCCCTAAACCAACCAAGGGATTTGGGTAGTAGTCTGAACACATGAAAACTAACTTTCATCAGATTAGGTTACAGACATGCAGGTCTAGATGAGTAACAGTGTAAATGGAAGACAATAAATTAGGCATAGACAAATAGCAACATAGCACTTGAAAACTCTTAAGACTTTGAACATACTGGGGGGAAAAGTAATTGAAAATCGTATCTGCAAAGTGTGTTAGTGTTCCTTACAGCACATAAACTAAGAAAATATGTGTGTCCATTTTAGTAGCTCTACAAGAGAATACAAATGGCAAGGAAGGCTTATATGGCAGGTCACAGTGTTGAAATGTGAATATGTGTTTGTTCTCCTTATGTTTCTTTCTTCCTCCTTTCCATCAGGTAGCCAGCACCTATAGGTATAACCATGCAAAAAAATACCATATTTTACTTAGAGATATATATACAAATGTAATAAAACTATAATAAAATGTATTAAGAATGAAAAACCCAAACTCTTGATAATGGTTACCTCTGAGGAAGAAGGAGGCTAGTGAAATAACATAACTTTCAATGTTAATTTCAACTGCATACATTTTATTTCTTAATTTGAGTATATGGAAGTCTTTGATATATTATTTTCTATAAATCTGTGCATTTCTGAAATATTTCATAACAAGCACTCTTTCTATGAGCTTTAATTCTGCTTTAAAAATGATCAAAACTAACTTATAAATTGTGGAAAACATATCCAAGTCCAGAGATAAATAAAATAATCTGAAAACTCACTACTCAAAAATTTAAAAGAGAAATATATTCACATTTGTGAATTTCCTCTAACTATATTCTGTATGTATGCACATATCATGTGTATATATATTACATACGAATTTCATATATCTAGAGGCTCAACATTTGCTAAAGATCATGAAATCAGTAATTAAATGTACCCAACTACAGTCCACTTTATCTTACATCAATGTCCATGTTGCTAACCATTGAGATATACAAACATTTTTCTGCATTAGGGCTGTGGCCAACACAAGGGAAGTGACTACCCATGGTTCTCCAGGCAAAGATGGATCTGGTATTTGGAAACCAGGTCTCCTCATTTCTGTCTGTCATAGAGCAGACCCTTGTTTATCCTCCATTATTTTATACTTTCTCTTTTCTAGGGTTCAACAGGAGGATACAATTCCAATGTAAAAATGGAAGGTAAAAGAGGAAGAGAAGAAAGTTCTGAGAAAGTAATGAGAGGAGTAATGGCAACAAAATGTGAGACTAGGAAGCTGTAGGTCTTTGTTCACCTATAGAAACATTATAAAAAACAACTAGAGGCTGACAAAAAAAACTTTATAGGAGATCTGGAAAATGGTCAAATGTCTACAGCCACCAAGTGAACACATAATCAAGAAAAAAATACATTCAAAATGGTAGGAAAATTTTATGGCATTTTTATTTACCCTTTCCTCACCACCTACCTGATGCAGTAGAAGTCTTGGTATGGAGGAGGTGGCAGCCCAATTCCTAGTTCCCTCCCTCAAATGGGAGGAAGAAGAGTAAATCTTATTGGCAACATTCTAATTTGTCTGGGAGCTTAAAGAACTGGTCTTTATTTTGCCCAACTTGGAGCTCATGTGGGAAAAGTGGCAGACATTGCTCATGAGAACTGCAGGGAAACTAGAGGCCCATGGATGGCTGGCACAAGAGATTACAGGTGGAGATATACAATAGACTAACTCCAGCCCCAAAGAGAAGTTGGGGTGAGACTCTTTATATAATAAAGACATTTAAATGAAGTCAAGTGTAAAGGGAAATTGAAAAAGTCACATGCAGGCCCAAGAAAGAGACATGCATAGAAAAGACTAGAGAAAATCTTAAGCTTTCAGTTTGGGCTGATTCTTATGCTGAGAGCAAGCTCAACTAGCCAGTGAAGAACTACCATGGCGGGTCAAACAGCATTACATGTAACCAAAATGTTTGTACCCCCATAATATCCTGAATAAAAAATAAATAAATAAATAAAGAAGGAATTATTATGGCATGAAGGAATATGCAAAGATTAGAAGTGGCTGTTATTTTGAATATCCAATCTTCAACAAAAAATGACAAGGATAGTTTGCAAATATGATCTGCCACTCTGTAGGTTGTCTCTTCACGTTGTTAATTGTTTCCTTTGGGTGTAGAAGCTTTTTTAGCTTGTTGTAATCCCATTTGTCTATCTTTGTTTTTGTTGCCTGTACTTTTAAGGTCTTACCCCAAAAAATCTTTGTGCAGACCAATGTTCTGTAGTGTTTCCCCAATGTGTTCTTCTAGCAGTTTCATACTTTCAGGTCTTCCATTTAAGTCTTTAATTCATTTTGATTCGAGTGTTGTATAAGGTGAGAGATAGGGAATAGAGGCCTATTTTCATTTTTCTGCATATGGATATCCAGCTTTCTAAGTATCATTAATTGAAGAGACTGTCCTTTACTCCAGTGTATGTTCTTGGTGTCTTTTCCAAGTGAGTTGGCTATAAATGTATAGAATTATTTCTGTGCTCTCTATTCTGTTCCATTGGTCCATGTGTCCACTTTTATGCTGGTACCATGTTGTTTGGTTATTATAGCTTTGTAGAATAATTTGAAGTGAGGTAGCGTGATTCCTACAGCTTCGTTATTTTTGCTCGGGATTGCCTTAGTTATTCCAAAAAGAGATTCATGACCTGAATATGTAAGGAACTCAACTTCATAGCAAAAAAACCAAATAATCTGATCTTAAAAATGAGCAAAAGACCTGAATAGACATTTCTCAAAAGAAGATATACAAATGGCCAACAAGTATATGGAAAAATGCTCAACACCACTAATCATCAAAAAAATGAAAATCAAAACCATAATGAGATATCATCTCACTCTAGTTAAAATGACTATTATCAAAAAGACAGAAAATAACAAATGCTGTCAAGGATGCAGAGAAAGGGGAATGCTCATACACTGTTAGTGGAAATGTAAAGTAGTACAGCCATTATAGAAAACAGTATGGAGGTTCCTCAAAAAAGTAAAAATAAAACTACCATATGATCCAACTGGATATATACACTGCTGGATATATATACAAAAGAAGAAAATCAGCATATTGAGGAGACATCTGCAGGCCCATGTTTATTGCAACACTATTCACAATAGCCAAGATATGAAATCAACCAAAGTGTCCACCAGTGAATGAATGGATAAAGAAAATATAGTTTATATAAAAAATGGAATATTATTCAGCCCCCAAAAGAATAAAATCCTATCATTTGCAGCAACATGGATGAAACTGGAAGTCATTATGTTAAGTGAAATAAGCCAGGCACAGAAAGACAAATATCACACATTCTCACTTATATGTGGAAGCCAAAAAAGTGGATCTCATAGAGACAGAGAGTAGAATGGTGGTTACCAGAGACTGGGAAGGATAGGTGGGAGGAGGTGATGAAGAGAAGTTTGTTAATGGGTACAAAAACACAGTTAGATAGAAGAAATAAGTTCTAGTATTTGATAGTACAGTAGAGAGATTATAGTTAACAATAATTTATTGTATATTTAAAAATAACTAGAAGAGATGAATTGTTATGCTCGCAACACAAAGAAAAGATAAATGCTTGAGGTGATGAATAGCCCAATTACCCTGACTTGATCATTGCCCATTGTATACATGTATAAAAATATCACATGTCCCCTAAAATATGTATAACTATTATCTATCAATAAAAATAATTTTTTAAATCACAAAAATTACAAAGAAATTAAAAATATGGCCCATTCAGAGGCACAAAATAAATTAATAGGAACTATTCCTGAGGAATCCCTGACATTGGACTTACTAGACAAAAATTTTAAGACAACTGCTTTACATGTACTCAAAGAGCGAAAGGAAAACATAGAGGACTAAAGAAAATCATCAAAAATATATTTAAACAAAATGAGAATATTGATAAAGAGATAGAACCAAATGGAAATTTTGGAGGCAAAAAACAGAATAGCTGAATTGAAAAATTCATTAAGGGGGTTAGCAGTATATTTGAGCAAGCAGAAAGAATTAGCAAACTTTAGGATAGAATATTTGTAATCATTGAGTCTGCAGAGCAGAAAGAAAAAAGAATGAAAAGTGAACAGAGTGTAAGGGCCTTATGTGACACTATTAAGCTGACCAATGTAAGCATCATGGGAATATAGGAAGGAGAAGACAAAGAGAAGAGGGCAGAGAGATTATATGAAGAAATAATGGCCAAAAATTTCCCAGATTTGTTGAACAATGTGAATGTACATATAAAAGAAGTTCAGCAAACTCCAAGTAGGGGAAACACAAGTAAACCTCCACTGAGATATATTATAATCAAATTGTCAATAGGAAAAGACAGAATCTTGAAAGTATCAACAAAAAGCAATTTGTCATGTAGAAGGGATTCTCAATAAAATTATCAGCCAATTTGTCAGCAGAAATTTTGGAGGCCAGAAGGTAGTAGGATAATATCTTTAAGGTGCTGAAAGAAAGAATCTGTCAATTGAGCAGTCTATATCTGGCAAAACTGTCCTTCAAAAATGAGAGTGAAATTAAGACATTCCCAGATAAATAAAACCTGAGGGGCCAGGCACAGTGGCTCATGCTTGTAATCTTATCACTCTGGGAGGCTGAGGTGGGAGGATTGCTTGAGCTTAGGAGATCGAGACCAGCCTCAGCAAGAGCGAGACCCCATCTCTACTAAAAATAGAAAGAAATTAGCCAGACAACTAAAAATAGAAAAACTTAGACAGGCATAGTTGTGCACGCCTATGGTCCCAGCTACTTGGGAGGCTGTGGCAGGAGGATCGCTTGAGCCCAGGAGTTTGAGGTTGCTGTGGGTTAGGCTGATGCCACAGCTCTCTAGCCCAGGCAACAGAGCGAGACTCTGTCTCAAACAAATAAAAATAAATAAAAGTTCTAAAAAAAAAAAAAAAAGAAAGAAACCTGAGGAAGTTCATTAGCACTAGACCTGCAAGAATGCTAAAGATAGTTCTTCAAGTTGAAATGAAATGAGTCAATAACTCATAGCCATATGAAGATGTAATCTCTGGTCCAGGTAAATACATGGGCAAATATAAAAGCCAGTACTTTTGTAGTTTTGGTTTATAACTCTACCTGTTATTTTGTACAGGTTTTAGAAGACAAATGCATAAAATTATAAATCTGTTTTAATGGGTACATAATGTATTATATTAAGACATAATTTTTTGACCCTGATAACATAAAGTGAGTAGAAAGAAGACAACAATATGAACCAGTTGTACCTAACAGGTAAATACAGAGCACTGCAACCAACAGCATCAGAATAAACATTGTTCTCAACTGTACATGGAATAGTCTCCAGGACTGGCCATATGTGAGTCATAAAACTAATCTCAATACACTTAAAAAGATTCATTTTATACAAATTAATTTTTCTAATCACAATGGAATGAAACTAGAAACCAATAACAGAAGAAAAACTGGAAAACTCAGAAATACATGGAAATTAAGAAAACTTATATTGAAACAGCCAATGGGGTCAAGAAAAAATCAAGAGGGAATTTAGAAAATACCTTTAGACAAATGTAAATGAAATTGCAACATTGCCAAAACTCATGGGATGCAGTAAAGCAATGCTGAGTGAAATTTATAACTGTAAATGCTTACACCAAAAAGAAGAAAGATTTCAAATCAACAACCTAACCTAACGATGTAAGGACCAGAAAAGGAAGAACAGATTAAAACTAAAGCTAGCAGAAGAAAGGAGATAAAAATAGAAAACGGGACAAAAGTAGAGAAAACCAATAAAATCAAAGATAGTTCTTTGAAAATATCGACAAAATTAACAAACCCATAGCTACATTGACTAAGAAAAAAGAGGACTGAAATTATTAAAATCACGAATAAAAGTGAGGACATTACTACCGATTTTACATAAATAAAAAGGATTATAAGAGAGTATAATGGACAATGATATACCAACAAATTGGATAACCTATATGGAATGAGCATATTATTAGAAACACATATCCTACCAAGACTGAATCATGACTAAGTAGAAAATATGATTAGACTTAAATCTATTAAGGAGATTGTATCAGTACTTAGAAACCTTCCAAAAAAGAAAAGCCATTGACCAGATGGTAGGTTCAATGGTGAATTCTACCAAAGATTTTTTTTTTTTTTTTCAGACAGAGTCTCACTATTTTGCCCGGGCTAGAGTGAGTACCGTGGCGTCATCCTAGCTCACAGCAACCTCAAACTCCTGGGCTCAAGTGATCCTTCTGCCTCAGCCTCCTGAATAGCTGGGACCACAGGCATGTGCCACCATGCCCGGCTAATTTTTTCTATATATTTTTAGTTGTCCAATTAATTTTTTTCCAATTTTAGTAGAGACGGGGTCTCGCTCTTGCTCAGGCTGGTTTCAAACTCTTGAGCTCAAACAATCTGCCCAACTTGGCCTCCCAGAGTGCTAGGATTACAGGCGTGAGCCACCGCACCCAGCCTCTACCAAAGATTTAAGAAATTAAAACCAATCATGTCACAGAACAGATTCTTTCTTTCTTTCTCTCTTTCTCTCTTTCTCTCCTTCCTTCCTTCCTTCTCCTTTTTCTTCCTTCTCTTCTCTTCCTCTCCTCTCCTCTTCTCTCTTTTTCTCTCTCTCCTCTCTCTCTCTCTCTCTCTCTCTCTCTCTCTCTCCCTCCTAACTGGCCAGCAACAACAAAGAAGCATTTTTTGATAGTTACTAAGAGGATCTGAGGTTGTTAATTTGGCCAGCTACAAAATGGCTGGGACCTTGTACACACACACACACACACACACACACCATGCACACATTTTAGACGGAGACATGGTAAAAAGAAATTGTTATTTCAATTACAGAATGTATGTTAGACAATTGTGAGGCCATATATAATATTTTACAAAAAGCAGAAGACCTTCAACTAGGTCACCAAGCAAATGCCCCTATAATCCTTTCTTTCTTTTAGACAGGATCTCACTCTGTCACCCAGGTTGGAGTGCATTGGCATGATCACAATTCACGGTTCATTATAATCTCACACTCCTGGGCCCAAGGAATCCTCCCACCTCAGTCGCTCAAGTAGCCAGGACTATAGGCATACGCCTCCACACCTGGTTAATTTTTAAATTTTTTTTGTAGAGATGGGGTCCCACTATGTTGCCCAGGCTGGTCTCAAACTTCTGGCCTGGGATTCTTCTGCCTTGGCCTCCCAAAGTGCTGGGATTACTGGAGTGAGCCACTAGGCCGAGTCCTAGAAGCTTCTAATTTTAATGAAGTACAGCTTATGGACCATTTCTTTCATGGATCATGTCGTTGGTGTTGTATCTAAAAAATCATCGCCAAACCCAAAGTCATCTAGATTTTCTCCTATGTTATCTTTTAGAAGTTTTACAGTTTTGTGTTTTAGATTTAGGTCTATAATTCATTTTGAGTTACTCTTGTGAAGGGTATAGGTTTGTTTCTAGATTCATTTTTTTATGTGATTATCCAGTTGTTCTAGCACGATTTATTGAAAAGTGTGTTTTTCCCCATTACTGTTTGGTCAAAGATCAGTTTACAATATTTGTGTGAGTTTATTTCTGGGCCCTCTCTTTTGTTACATTGATTTATTTAGCTATTTTTTGCCAATACCATACTGTCTTGATTACTGTAGATTTATAAAATTAAACACTTCTGCTCTGTTAAAAAATACTGTTAAGAGAATGAAAGGGCAAGACAAATACTGGAAGAAAATATTTGCAAAAGGTTTATCCAATAAAGGAATGTCATCTCTTAGAACTCATAATAAGAAAATGAACAACCCAATTAAAAATGAGCAAAAAATCTAAACAGATACCTTACTAAAAAAGATATATAGATGGCAAATAATCATATAAAAGATGTTTATATCATATGTCAGTAGGGAATTTTAAATTAAAACAATGAGATACTACTAAACAAATCTTAGAATGCCCCAAATCCAAAATACTGACAACACCAAATGCTGGCAAAGATGTGGAGAAATAGGAGCTCTAATTCATTGTTGGTGGGAATATAAAATGGTGCATCCACTTTTGAAGACAATTGAGCATTTTTTACAAAGCTGAACATACTCTTACCATATGATGCAGCAGTTTCACTCCTTGCTATTTACCACCAAAGTAGTTGGAAACTTACGTCCACACAAAAACCTGCATGCAAATATTTATAGCAGATACATTCATAATTGTCAAAACTTGGAAGCAACCAACATGTCCTTTAACAGGTGAATGAATAAATAAGTTGTTGTGTATCTAGACAATAGAAAATTAAGTGTTAAAAAGAAATGAGTTATAGAGACACGAAAAGACATGGACAAATTTTAAATACATACTACTAAATGAAAGAAGCCAATATGAAAAGGATCCATACTGTGTGATTCCAACTATATGACATTTTGGGAAAGGTAAAACTATGCAGACAGTAAAAGGAGCAGTGGTTGCCAGTGATGAAAAAGGGAAGGTATGGATAAATAGGCATAGAACAGAGGATTTTTAGGGCAGTGAAATTATTCTGTATAATATTTTAGTGGTAGATACATGTCAGTATATATCAACTAAAACCCATAGACAGTACAACAAAAAGAGTGAACCCTAATGTAACTACACACTTTTGGTGATGATAATGTGTCAATGTAGATTTACTGACTGTGACAAATGTGCCACTCTGGTGCAAAATTTTAACATTGAGGAGGTTCTTATGTGTATATGGGAGACAGGGGACATGTGGGAACTCTCTGGACTTCCTGCTCAATTTTACTGTGAGCATAAAATTGCTCTAAAAAATAAAGTCTATTTTTAAAAATCTCTTCACAAAGTCTTCCAAAATATTGAAGAGGAGACAACACATCCTAACTCATTTTATAAGGCCGATATTACTCTGATATCAAAGCCAGACAGAGGCAACAAAAAAGTAAAACTACAGGCCAATATCTTTTATGTATATTGATGCAAAATCCTTAACAAAATACTATCAATCCAAATTCAGCAGCATATTAAAAGGATTATATACCATAACCAAGTAGGATTTATTCCTGAAATGTAAGGTGGTTCAATATTCAAAAACCAAACACTCAACAAACTAGGAATAGAAAACAGTATCTCAACATAATAAATGCCATATATGAAAAAGGCACAGCTAACATAATAATGAAAGATTGAAAGCTTTTACACTAAGATGAGGAATAAGACAAGGATGTCCACTTTTACCACTTCTGCACAACATAGTATTAGAAATTCTAGCCAGAGCAATCAGGCAAGTAGAAGAAATAATAGACTTCGAAATTGGAAAGGAAGAAGTCAAATTATCTCTGTTTGCACATGACATAATCTGACATATAGAAAACCTTAAAGATCCCACAAAAAAACTATTAGAACTAATAAATAATTCAGCAAAATTTCAAGATACAGAATCAACCTGCAAAAATCACTTATACTAAAAGTGTCTCTATACACTAAAAATGATAATCTGAAAAGGAATTTAGAAAAACAATTCCATTTACAATAACATAAAAAAGAATAAAATACTTAGGAATAATCTTAACCAAGGAGGTGAAAGACTTATACACTGAAAACTCCAAAACTCTTCTGAAAGAAATTAGAGGACATAAATAAATGGAAAGACATCCTGTACTCATGATTGGAACATTTAATTTTGTTAAAAGGTCAATCTTACCCAAAGTGATCTACAAATTCAATGTGATACCTATCAAAATCCCATTATCATTTTTTACAGAAATAAAAAACCCATCCTAAAATTTATATGGAATTCTAATGGACCCTGAATAGCTAAAACAATATTGAAAAAGAAGAACATAGTGGGAGGTCTCACACTTGTTGATATCAAACTTATTTCAAAGCTACAATAATCAAGACAATATGCTATTGCCATAAAGACAGACATATGGGTTAATGGAATGAGATGAAAACCCCAGAAATAAACTTTTGCATATATAGTCAAATTATTTTCAACAATGATGCCAATATCATTCAATGGAGCAAGGGCATTACTTTCAACAAATAGTACTGGTAAAACTCATATCCACTTGCAAAAACATGAAGTTGTACACTTACCTTACACCATATATAAAAACTAATGCAAAATGGATCAAAGACCTAAATTTAAGAGCTAAAAGTATAAAACTCTTAGAAGAAAACATGGGAGGAAAGTTTCATGATATTGAATTTGACAATGATTTCTTGGATGTGACACAAAAAGCACAGGCAACAGAAGAAAAAATAGATAAATTGGACTCAATCAGTATTAATAACTTTTGTGCATCAAAGGACACTGCCAACAGAGTGAAAAAGGCAACCCATAGAATTGGAGAAAATATTTGCAAATCATATATCTGATTAGTTATTAATATCTAGACTATATAAAGAACTCTTACAATTCAACAATAAAAGCTAAACAACCTGATTTAAAAATGGGCAAAGGACTTTAATGGATATTTCTCCAAAGATATACAAATGTACAATAAGCACATGAAAAGATCCTCAGCATCACTAATCATTAGAGAAATGCAAATCCGAATGACAATGAGATATGACTTCATTCCCATTAAGTGGCTATTATATAACAAAAACAAAAACTCAGAAAATAACAAGTATTGGTGAGGATATGGAGAAATTGTTATCCTTGCGTCTTGCTAGTGGGAAGTAAAATGGTGTAGTTGCTATGGAAAACAGGATGGTCGTTCCTCAAAAAGTTAAACATGAAATTTCCGGATGAGCCAGCAATTCTACTTCTGGCTATATACACAAAAGAATTGAAAGCAGGGACTCAAACAGATATTTGTACAACAATGTTCATATAACCATTATTCAAAATAGTCAAAAAGTGGAAATCCAATGTGTATTGGGTTTCCAAATGTCCATTGATGGATGAATGAATAAACAAAATGTGGTATATACATATAATGGACATTATACAGCCTTAAAAAGGAATGAAATTCTAATGTATGCTACAACTTCAAAGACATTAGGCTAAGTGAAGTGAGCCATACACTAAAGGACAGATAATGTATGATTCCATTTATATTAAGTCATGTAGTAGTCAAATTCATAGAGACAGAAAATAGAATAATGGTTATCAGGGGCTTGGAGGAGGAAGTAATGGGAAGTTATTGTTTGATGGGCACAGAGTTTCAGTTTGGGATGATGAAAAATTTCTGGAAATGGATAGTGGTGATGGTTGCACAACAGTATGAAGGTACTCAATGGCACTGAATTATATACTTAAGTATGGTTAGAATGGTAAATTTTATGTTATATATATTTTACCACAATATAAAATGGAGGAGAGAGAGAGAGGGAGAGAGGCATACATACTTTTTTTCTGCCTCTGGACAATGTTGACTCTATGTGAAGCCTGGCTTTAGGGCAGCCATCTTAAGATCATGAGAACTAAACAAGCCAACACACTAAAGATGGAAAGAACCTGAGTCCTTTATTACACTGTTGGAACAGCTAAATTAATCAGTGCTGGAACTGTCTTTGCCAGATTTCTTGTTAAGTGAGGTAATAAACCTCTTATTGTTTAAAAATTTATTGAGAGAATGACTGCTTCATTTTCCTCACTATCCTCAGGTATCCCATTCTACAAGGAAATGGCACCAAAGCTTTTCTATCATATAAATATATATACATTTCATTTCCTGTTGCTTCAAATCCAATTGATCTCTACGAGATGTTCATGTGCAATTAATCTTTTTTTTTGTGAGAGAGAGATCACAGGGGACATCAATACATATATTTGTTGAAGTATTATGTGTTTGGCACTTTTTATAGGTTTGCTCATTTTTTTTGTATGATGACTTTGTGAGTTAAATATTAATATGTCCATTTTATAGATGACAAAGGTCAGGTTCACAAAGGGTAACTCATTACTAGAAGGTGACACATATCTAATTAGAGGCAGGATTGCAGTTCTACTCATTTACATGTACATATAAGGTGATATATATTTTTATCTACATACAGTTTTATATAGTGTTTTGATATCAGAAAATTCATTAATATGATCTATTGTATTAATAGAGCCAAGCAGAGATATAATATGATGATCTCCATAAATGAAGAAAAAAGTGCGTTGACAGTATCCATATCCATTTATGTTTTTAAAAACTCAAGAAAATTGGAATTGGTTAATACCTTTTTTTTTTTTTTTTTTTGTGAAACAGATTCTCACTCTGTTGCCCGGGCTAGAGTGCCATGGCATCAGCCTCGCTCACAGCAACCTCAAACTCCTGGGCTCAAGTGATCCTCCTGTCTCAGCCTCTCAAGAAGCTGGGACTACAGGCATGCACCACCATGCCCAGCTAATTGTTTTTATATGTATTTTTAGTTGTCCAGCTAATTGCTTTCTATTTTTAGTAGAGATGGGGTCTCGCTCTTGCTCAGGCTGGTCTCAAACTCCTGAGCTCAAACAATCTGCCTGCCTTGGCCTCCCAGAGTGCTAGGATTACAGGCGTGAGCCACTGCACCTGGCCAATACCTTTTTAACATGGCAATATGTATACACACACCTCAGCAAAAAAAAAAAAAAAAAAAAAAGCCAGCATCCTACTTAGTGGGGAAATAGTGATGGCATTCCTGCTAAAGACAAGAACAAACAAAGATGCCCACGTATCTCCTCTAATGTTTTACATTGGGTAGGAAGTATTTTACAAAGCAAGTGAAAAGTAAGCAATTAGAAGAAAAACAAAGTGGTAAATCTGTCTCTATTTGGTGATGATATGATTACATATTGTTAAATCCAAAGAAAAATGGAAAAATTATAAAAACAAAATGAGAATTTAGTACAGTAGCAGGTTACAATATCAACATCCAAATTCAATAGCTATCACTTGTATAATCAAAAAATTTAGAAGACATAATGGAAGAGAAGAAAATAATTAGATATAAACTTCAGAACCAATGTGTAAAATCTATATAGAACATAAAACTGGATTTGAACAAATGAAAGAAACATTAGTTTTGAATACACAGACTCTATCATAAAGATTCTAATTTCCCCAAGTTAATTTATTAATTTAATGTCATTCAAATTAAATACTATTGACTTTTATTTAGACAAGTTGATTATTAAATTTATTAGGCAAAATGACAGCAAGAATAGTCAGATAAACTCTGAAAAAGAAAAGTGATCGGAGGAGGTGTCAGCTGGTCCTATCAGATACTAAAATATATAATAAAGTATGTACAATTTAAGAGTATCGTATTGGCCCATGAATTGACAGAAAGATCAATGAAACAATAGAAAATACTGACATAAGCCCAATTGTATTTGGAAATTTTTAATACGATTAAGGCAACATTTCAAATCAGTGGAGATATGATGGATGATTTATGAAGTGCTATTGTGATAACTAGACAACCATATGATCAAAAAGTTAAAAATGTATCTATTTCTCCATCTTACATCAGGATAAATTCTAAGTGGTACAGATTTAAATGTAAAAAATTAATTCACACACACATTAGAAGAAAACATGGATGAATTTCTTTATAATCTGGAAGTGAGGAAACTTTCCCATTACTCAAATACAGGAGCATTAAGAAAAAAGATTGATAAATCTGACTACACAGTAATAACATAATTCTGTATGGCATAAACATCCTAGTCAATTAAAAAGATTCTGGGAAATTATTTTCAGCAAATATCTCTAACCCACTTATGCAGGCACAAGCCAAGGAACTTCAACAGAAGATTTGAAGCACCAATGGAATGGATTCTTCCCTAGAGCCACCAGAAGGCACACCAGCTTACTAACACCTTGATTTTGGCCCAGTGAAACTAATTTTAAACTTCTGGCCTCCAAAACAGTGAGAAATTAATTTCTGTTGTTTATAGATACCAAGTTTGTGGTCATATGTTACCATAGCTATAGGAAAGTAATTCCACGCTCACCTTACTGTAACCAGGTGCCCCTCCCCACCCTCTGGGGTGGTATCAAAGAAGACCATGTGAGGGACAGGCATTTTCATTCTCACCTCATAGAAATGAGTAACCCCTGCTCCCCAGTGTCAGTGGAAACTATGCAGGAAGACTGACTTTCACCCACACCCAGTGGGTTGGTGTCATGAGAAGTTGAGTGGGAAGGTGGAACTCTCATGAGATGATCCGGTGATAAGGAGGCTTTCTCCTCTCCATGTTGTCAGTGGAAACCACATGGAGAGAAATAAGGAAGTGTCTTCCCCTTCTTGCCAGGGTGGTGTCAGTGGAGGCCTGGTGGGGAGTGAAATTCCTTTTGCCAAGCAGTAACAAGGTACCCCTTCCCTTCCACCCCCATGTCAATGGATGTTGAGTGAGGAGCCTGGATTTTAATTCCCACCCAGCATTACTGTGTTCCCCCATGGTGTCAGTGGAGGCCACATGCTCCTCCTTCCAACCAGGGTAGTGTAGGTGGAGGCCTAGTGAGGAGCCTGAAATTCCACCTCTACCAAGTACTAATGAGGTACCACTTACCCCTTCCTTCTCCAGCCCCTGTGTTAGAGAAGGCCGAGTGGTGAACCTAAACTTTCATCCTACCTGTCAGTGATGACATGGCAAACCTCTTTTCCTGTTATCACAAAAGGCTTGCTGAAACAAACAATTTAAATAAGATCCAGCATCTCATAACATGATACCCCAAAATGTCTAGGATATAATAAAGATTCCTCTTCTAGCCAAGAATCAGGAAAATCTCAAAATGAGGGAGAAAATACAATCAATGGTTATCCATACCAAGATGACATAGATGTTCGAATTATCTGACATGGATTTTAAAAGCAGTCATCATAAAAATGCTTCATTGAGTAAATATGCACATGCTTGAAACAAATGAAAAAATAGAAAGTCTCGGCAAAGAAATAGAAGATACAGAGAAGAGCCAAACGGAAATTTTAGAACTGAAACATACAATAGCTGAAGTAAAAACTCAATGGATGGATGCAATAGCAGGATGGAGAGGAATGAAAAAAGAATGAGTGAACATTAAGGTACAACAACGGAAATTACCCAATTTGAACAACAGAGAACAAATAGATTAAAAAAGAGAATAAAGCCTCAGGGATCTATGGGACTATAACCAGAGATGTAATATTCATGTCATTTTTTGAGTTGAAAGGAGAGAAAAGGTGCATGGGTGAAAAAATATTTGAAGAAATAATGGCTGACAAACTTAAAATTTGCTAAAAGTCAAAAACCTAGAGATTCAAGAAGCTGAGTAAACTACAGGATTATTACAAAGAAATTTATGAAAACACACATCACAAACTTCAGGAAACTAAAGATAGAAAAATATTGAAAGCAGGGAGAGAGAAATAATGCATTATTTATAGGAGAAAAACAATTTGAAGGACAGCAAATTTCTCATCAGAAACCATGGAGTATGGAAGGAGGACGTACAACATTTTTTAAGTGGCTGAAAGAAAAGAACTCAATCTTGAATTCTATATCCACCTAAGTTATCTTTCAGGAATGAAGGGAGATATAAAGACATTGTCAAATGAAGGAACAGTAAGGAATTTATCACCAGCAGATATATCTAAAAAAATAGCTGAATGAGGTTCTTAAAAAGGAATTGATAAAAGACACGTAACCTAAACATCTGTACCCCCATATTATGCTGAAATAAAAAAAAAAAGAAATGCTCTTGGAATGTCAATAAAGAAGAAAGAAAAACAGAAAGAGGAAAAATGTAGGTAAATATCAATACATTAGCTTTTCCTTCTTTTCTTGAGATTTCTACATTCTGTTGGATGGTGAAGCAAAAAGGTATGACACTATATGATATAGTTCTTAATGTATATGGAGAAAGTACTGAAGACTATTCTACTACAATAATGGCAGATAGTAAAGGGATTTTATTGACCATGCCATTGGAAAGAGCTGGGCATGCAGGCCCTGACCGCTATTCAGGGAACCTATTACTCATGAATGTATGAGTCAATAAGTGAATGAGAGATATTCTTGGACAGAGTACAGTACACATTTTCTACATATTCTAAATAGATAGGATGTGAGCATCACCTCCTTGGAAATTTGGTTACTTTGCCCTAAATGTTCTTTTCTCTTCTCATTCTTTCCAGATGTTCCAAACTGTGCTAACATCACCAGTTACATTTTGTCACATTCACTCACTGGTTATTAAATGTTTCTGCCTCCAAGTCAAAGGAGTCAGGGCATTCCAGGAATGCATCTTCATTACTCCCTGCTTTCAGTAAGTTGGCAGAGAGATGAATTTAGAAAGACATGAAAGGGGCATTGTGGAACATTGTGATAAATCACTGAAAGTATCCAAAAAGGGTTCAGAGTGATAGGGCCAATTGTGTAGGAGGAAACATGTGCAAATAACATGGCTGAAATCCTGAAACAAATTGTCACATCCCGGGGAAAATTCTGTGCAGAGATGCTACAGAACACAGCTGAAAAGGTCAGGTAGTGCGGACAACAGAAAGGTGGATATCTGAGTAAAGTATGGTGAGTCCATGAGTCTACAATAGCAAAAAGTTGCCCAACCATAAGGGGGTGTCTGGTAAACAAATGCAGCTCTGTGGAGGGATGAGATCATACATTTAACTCTGCAGAAATAGCCACAAAAAAAGTAATATGTAAAAGGCAGTGAAGGTGAGTGTTAAATTGTGCCTTAACTTCTCAGAGTGATGTTGAGTTGTGATACAACTCACTGAGCTGATGAAAGAAGCTGAGGCAACAAAGGAAGAGAAAAGCCTCCTAAAATATCTTTGGGAGGATACAGAAAGCAAACAAAAATGAATGCATGGAGAGACTGCAACCTCATGGACAGAGTCAAGAATGGGACCCCAGGAGGAAGGCAGAAACTTGCTGGCACATGAGAGTCCATGGGACCTGGGGTCAGAGAGAAACTAAAGCGGTTGTATCATTTCCAGACAGTGTGAGTGCTCAATTACTGATAAATCCTTCCCCTTTTTGTCTGCTTCCCACTTTTATAAAGGTATATGGAACTGACATCAACCACTTCACTACTGTCAGTGCTCCTGGTTCCTTCCTGCCTCCATGGATCAGCGAGAGGCATGCCAGGCACTTCCCTTCTCACCAAATTTGCTTGCAATGTCAGAGTGTAAAGGTGACATGCAGCATCCCATTGAAGCAAATGTGTCCTTCTCCAACTGGTCCCAAACTGAGATGGCCTCAGACCCCTATAGTGTCCCATCAGTTGTCTCAGAACCCTGTCTGCTTCCCTGGGAGGCCCTCACTCTTCACTCCAGGAAGGCTGGACTCCCTGTCCCCTCCCTCCCATCCAGTCTCCATAAATCCTACACATTGTATCAGGCCCGGCTCCTCTTTCAGGAGCCTCTGATGATTCCAGTGAGGTCTTCCACATCCTATACAGAAAGGTGGCTCTGTAGAGGTCTCCATAACTTCCACAAGGACCTGGATCTTGTGCAATGATTACCGTGACCTCTCCAACCCTGGAACCATTGGAGGTGTGAAGAGTGATGGATGCTCGGGGAATAAGTGAGTGACCATGCAGGTCAAGGCAGGAGAAAGAACTCACCCTGAATGGCTAAGGCACAGGGACTCAGGAACAGCTCCTGTTTCTCTCTCCAGTGTCCCTTCTGCAAAGCCACAGTCACCCCTTACTGGAGCTCCAATAAGGTCCCAGAGCCCAGGTCATGTGCACATCTGATGGGAACACAGAGGACCCAAACAGAGTATAGGAAAAGCACAAGCAATAAATGGAAAAAGGGTGAGGACTTCTTCCACTCCAACACCATTATACTGTACAGCCCAGAGGTGGCACTGAATTTCCTACATAATATAGATAAGTATATGTGGTTCCCTTCTTCTTATACACACAAAACAATGGTATATTTTGTGCAGGGAAGCTCTCAGAGTAAAAGGATAAAGCAATACCTGGGAATGATAATCTCTTTCTGGATAGTGATTATGTCTAGGGGAGAAAGAATGGGACACAACTAGGGAGGAGTAAAAATTTTTTCTTAACCTGAACTAATTTTACAGCTCCATGCTTTTTATCTAAAATAGTTCGCAAACATCAGAGCTTTTATGGGCTACAGTTTTCATCATAAATGTAATGTATACTCCTTTTAGCAAATGTTTAGTATTGAATCAAGTGTAGAATTCAAAAATATCAATACCCAACAATACTATCACCATTGAAATCACATTATGCTATTTTGTTCTATATTTTTCTCTGCATGCATGTAAGTCAATGCAATGTACAAGCTTTATATATACATTTCTTATAATGATTATAGTTCCATATATACTGTTTAATAAGCTTTTTTATTATTTTGTTTTTGCTTTTATCTTAAGTATTAGCATGTGAAGACAGTGTTCTGATTAAATGACAAGGTATAAGACATAATCTAACTCTGCTTTTTAATGAACCCTTTACCAGATGACCAAGCCCAAATTCTTAAACAATGCATCAGATTGGATGCGTATTAAATAATGTTATATGTTTGGGTCTCCTTATGAGCTTTCTATAGAATTCCTTTGATTTGTATGTTAACTACCTTATCCAATAGTTATAAAAGTTATAGTTTTTTGGAACATTGTAATGCCTGGCAGTGTAATCTTCATGGCTATCATTCACCATTTGGATAGCTTGTGGAATAATAACAATAATAATAAGAAGAATAGAAAACAATAATAGAAGACATCAACAATTGTAAAGCACAACATGGTAGATAAATAGCTTGCTCTTACCCTTCTTTGTTAGACCTAAGGCCAAGAATAGAAAACAATAATAGAAGACATCAACAATTATAGAGCACAACATGGTAGATAAATAGCTTGCTCTTTACCCTTCTTTGTTACACCTAAGGCCAAGAAATGGAAGGGACTCATCCAGGATTCTACGCTCAGTTGATGGGTCAAGTGACTGGGATACAGGTTTGATGACTCCCATCTTCATCTAGCCAACCTGTTATGTTACTATTCTTTGCTTTTCTGTACTATTTTTTTTCTGAAGCTCAGTAAGAAATTGCTTCATCCATGTCAAACTAGAAAGAATATAAAGAGAGAGGAAAGCATGTAGAAAAAAGGAAATGATGAGATGGGACTAAAGTTTACTTCTTGTTGCTACATTTCTAGATGTCATTTTAAATCTTCTATTTTGTGGGAGAGAGGAAGTAGGGTAAGCTGGCAGTAACACATAACAAAGCCTACTATGTGCCATACATTCTTTTACGTTTTCTCCTTTTCTTCTTTCAACAAAGCTATGAAGAAGACACCCTCAGTCTCATTTACTGATGGCCAAACTCGGACTTACAGAAGGTACATAATTTTTTCAGAGTCAAACACCTACCCCTTGCCCTCTGCACAAGCCAAACAACAACCTCCCAAAGCCATTGATGGCTTTCCAGAGCTTAAGGACTGATAGTGGAAAATTCCCCCAATATGGAACCTGAGCTGTTTTATGCCTCCATTTGTAATCAACCCCCTTTTGTTGGTGAAGAAGATGGTGTAGATGAAATCCTGCCCTGTGGGCCAAGAGGCTTGGATATGGTTGCTACATGGACTGGCTGATTCCTAAAATGTTGAAATGGACCCAGGAAGCAGCACAAGTTGTGGCCCTTTGGTAAAGGAAACTGAATGGTAGGCTATTAACATAGCCTAGTACATGACTACTATATGAAGGTATTTTACATTTCATCTCATTTTAATCCTAAGTACCAGGACCAATAATTATCCCCATTACTTGGATAAGGAAACAGAAATTGAATGTTACTTAACTTGATCTAGGGAAATCACCTTATGAATTACTGCTTCAGGATGAAAAACTGAAAGGATTATTCAAAAGACTAAGATTTTTTTCCCCCTCTGTCCTTTGAGTTGACGTTTGATATAATTTAAGGAAGTATGATTCAGTTGTTCTTTTGAACAATGTGCTTAAGTACTTTTAAAATACTTAGAATCATTATAAATGTCATGCTCATAGCAAAAATTAAAAATAAAAATGTGTGTGGAAAGTTGGAAAAATTATTTACCACCTATATTCAAACATATAGTTTACATTTTAGATGTATAAAATACTCTTAAGCAATAGAGAAAAGTCAGTGATAGCCAGAGATAATGCACATAAAAAGCAATAGAAATCTGCAATAAATACTTGGAAACATACTAAATCAAATAAATGAAAATGAATCACAGTGAGTAAAATAGTGAAGTTTTAAAACATATGTAGAATATAATCTCATTTCTGCAAAAGAATGCACATTAACTTGGGTGAATTGATATGTGTGTGTCATCAAATATGTTAGCGTGTTACATACAGAGAAAAATCTGGTGAATAGGCATCAATAAATTAGCAAAGATGATCTCTGTATTAAGATGAGCAGAAGGTGAGGGCAAGACAGAATAATTTCAGTTTCTAAACATACATTTCTATATTGTTTGATACTTTTAAACGACAAAAGGTATTAACTATTAAAATAAAGCTTTTCACCATCTGGGGGATGGCAAAGGCAATATATGTCACTTAAATATTTGTGCCCCCATAATATGCTGAAACAAAAAAAATCAGAAAATAAAAAATAAAATAAAGCTTTTTTAAAAACAGAAAAATCTGCAAACCACGTTACAAAATGATAATGTAGAAATACATTTATTGACTTAGAAACATGTTCACATGCTGTTGAGTGAAAATAGCAAATTAAGAATTTTTTTTGTTAAAATTCAAAGTGTGCATGTTGGTGATAGAGGATACTTTCATTTTATAAATTTGCATTTCTATAGTGTTTTAAATAATTGTGAGATGATTACAAATATGATGTTCATATATTCATTGATTTGGGGACATGTTCATGGTATACTGTTTTATGGGTAAAGGAAACGTAAAAACAATTTATCTGACACTACTTCTCTATGTGCATGCGTGTTTCTATATCTCAAACTTCTTTATGTCAATTATTCATACACTAACTCACGCAGCTTTCCATTAAGCTCACAGGGGGCTGAACTTCTAGACCCAGCACTTGAAGATCCCAGGATAGACATGAATATAGAAAGATCATCACCAGTGTATGGAAAATTCCAGAAAGCTGTGGCCTATATGATGGAATCTGTTCACCTCTCTCACCCTCCCCCATTACCTTACCCTTTCCCAAGCTCTCTAGTTGACATTTCTACACCTGCAATTCTGACTTTGACCATTAGGTAGTATCTTGTTCCATTTTCTGTAGGTTATTTTTTCCCATTGAAAACACACAATTTTTATAAATGGAAACAAAACTTTCTCAAACCAGATGATGAAACAATAAGTATAGTGTGACTCCAACTCTCTTGGAAAAATTCATATGTTTATGAAAAGACTTAACATATAGTTTTGTTTCCTGCTCACCCCTACATCTACAATTGAATTAATTTATTAAATATGTAATGGTTGTCTACTGTATTCCAGTCACTGTCAGTCCAATGTTATATGTCCATCCCACATCTTCCCTCTCGATCTCTAGACCTGTATAACTGTAAGTGTCCACAGGGAGCAGTATGGATATTGTAGCCCACCCCATGGTATATGACCTCAAAAGGACTCCATTCCAAGAAAGTTTAATCCAACATTCACCTTGAGACCTGAAAACTTAGCATCTAAACAGGAAATAATGTGGTTGAGTGGGGATAGGTTGCTATCTTGGGAAACTAAGGCACCTTGTAACTCACATCTCTGTCCTCTTGCATAGCACTAATGGGCTACTACCTTCTGACCAGATCTCACTTCCAGATACAGAGTGAATAATATGGTAACCCCTGTGTAGTTTCAGTCTTGCTTCTTCTTATGGGCGTAAACCAGAGAGTTTCCTTGCTTTTTAGTTCTTAGACAGGTTAGAGTGGTAGATATCTAAACTGGTTTTGTATTTGCCTTATCCCTAGAAGGATAGTCCCTCCCATTTAGCTGCCCGAGGGGTCCATCTGAGAAAATATGGAGTTTCTACTTCACGCAAGACCTCATCTCCCAGTTACAGGGGTCTGAACTCAGATACGAGGAGATAGAAAATAGTGGAGACTGAGTTCTCAAAGGCAAGCATAAGGCTAGGAGCCTCATTTGAGCATCTAATTCTTTTGATTTAGTGGAATGGTTTTTATATATGTCTTGTATGATGATCACCTCCTCTAAGGGTTCTCTTCATGTCTAACACCCCAATATAATCCAAATTTCTCTCCTGTACACCCAAGCATACCCACAGAAAAATTCCTCTATAACCTGATAGTGGAGAAAACTTGTCTAACTATGATTTAAAATCCAGAAGCAATAAAAGAAAAGAGTTACATTTTATTAAAACATTTTTAATAATATTTTATTTAAATAGAGTGATTTTATTTTAAAAAATGTGGCAGAAGACAAACCTATAAGCAAATTAAAATTAAAATTGGAAAAAGATATTTACAACTTAGATAAAAAACAAAAGGTTATATCCCTAATATGTGGAAATCTTATGAAAAAGTGAAGGCAAAACCCAACAACCTGAGATAAAAAGGGGCATGCACAAAGAGTGCAATGTGCACCACCCAAATGATGAACATAATTGAAACTCGGACTTAGGGAGGGGGGGGCGGGAAGGACAACATATGTAACCTAAACATCTGTACTCCCATAATATTCTGAAATTTTAAAAAAATGAGATCATCAGGGTGGGTCTTAATTCAATATGACCGATGTCATTGTAAAAAGAGATTAGGGCATAATTATTTTGCATATGATTTTGACACACAGACAGAAGACCATGGGAGAAGATGGCCAAGGAGAGAAGCCTCAGAAGAAACCAATTCTACTGACACTTTGATCTCAGATTTTGAGCCTCCAGAATTGTGACAAAATAAATTTCTGTTGTTTAAGCCACTGGGTCTGCGGTACTTTGTTATTGTAGCCCTGGCAGACTGATACAGACATCCTATAGCATTTGCACCTAGTTGTTGCTTTTTCTCCCTTCAGAGCTTCGACTCACTCTGGTCTTTCCATACAGTTGCCAGAGGAACATCTATAAAGTCGAAATCTGACAGCTGTGTTTTTCTTCTCAAACCCTTTAAAAGGTATACAATGCATACAGGATTCAATCCTAAACTCCCCCTGTGAAAATTCCCTGCTCTCCTCAGTAGTTGCAATTAGACGAAGCTCAATGAATAATCACTTTTCAAATTTATACTTGCAACATTTTTCCTTTTCTTTTTTTTTTTTTTTTTTTTTTTGAGACAGAGTCTCACTGTGTTGCCCGGGCTAGAGTGCCGTGGCATCAGCCTAGCTCACAGCAACCTCAGACTCCTGGGCTCAAGCGATCCTCCTGCCTCAGCCTCCCGAGTAGTTGGGACTACAGGCATGCGCCACCATGGCCGGCTAATTTTTTCTATATATTTTTAGCTGTCCAATTAATTTCTTTCTATTTTTGGTAGAGGCAGGGTCTCACTCTTGCTCAGGCTGGTCTCGAACTCCTGAGCTCAAACAATCCGCCCACCTCAGCCTCCCAGAGAGCTAGGATTACAGGCGTGAGCCACCGCGCCCAGCCTTACTTGCAACATTTTTGCTAACATCCTATTGGCCTAAGTTAGTCACCTAGTATATTAGTTTAATGTTGCTATAACAGAATGCCTGAGACTGGGTAATTAATAAAGAAAAAAGGTTTATTTAGCTCACAGTTCTATAGGCTGGGAAGTTCAAGGACATGTGCTGGCTCCTGGCAAGGGCTTTCGAACTGCATCATAACATGGCAGAAGGTCACAGGGGGAGCAGGCATGGGTGGAAAAGGGACCAAACAGGAAGAGGAATCTCGCTTTATAACAATCCACTTTCTTGGGAGCTAATCCATTCCTGTGAGTGTGAGAACTCACTCACTTCTTCAAGACAGCATGAATGTATTCAGGGAGGATCCACCCCATGACCCAAACGCTTCCCACTAGGCCCCACCCCTCAACACTGCGACCCTGGCAATTAAACTTCAACATGAGTTTTGGCGGGGACAAACCACATGCAAACTGCAGCATTTGGCAAAGGCCACAGTCAAGTGTTGGCAAAAGGTTCTACTTGTTAATGGAAGGATCTGCAGCAGCTCATGCAAGGGGATTGGTGCAGAGAGGGGAAGGGTTGTCACCCTTTTATAGTTTTTGGTATTCACGGAGAATTTTCTTCATAGATCACCTTTACTTCAATAAATACATTATTTTTATTAATAACTTACATCAATTTCTGAATGATAAATGGATCTTTTTTATGATAATACATTAAGATTTCAAAGTATGTTTCCTCAGCACTGTCTGGCTCAACTTGAAAGATGCAGGAGAAAGCCTCCCTCTTCTGCATAGAATGTCTCACTTTGATACTGAGAAGTTTCAGAAAAATCAGGCCCTTAAAGGATAAGGCTGTAACAATCAGAGATCAACATGTTGTGCACAGCCTTGCAGAGTCTTCTGGCGGTAACCCTCAGTCTCTCAGGCCACTTTCTTAAAATAATCATTTTAATTAAAGTATAACATGTCTAAAGAAAAGTGCACAAATCGTAAGTATATAGTTTTATGAATTATCACAAAACAAACAAGCCCATGTAGCTATTACTCAAGTGAAGAAATAGAACTATGGCAGCATTATAGAACTTTGCTTCATTTCTCTTTGCAAAGGTTATCACTATCCTGACTTCTAATGCCATATAGCCCTTTTTTCCTTTTTAAACTTTATATAAAAGGGAATTATGGCTTTCTTTATTCATTATATGGAGAAACAGTGTATTCATTTTCATCGAAATGTAGTATATTTATTCTCTTGTTGGTGCACTTTAGATCTAAGATAAATTATGCTTCTATGAGCATTCTTGTACATTCCTTTTGGTAAATATATATACTCATTTTTGTATATGCCTACGTGTGGATTCGGGGAAGCACATGGAACATATATATTCAGTTTTTTATTTATATGCCTATCAGCAGCATATAAGTGTTCAAGTTACTGCACATCCTTGGCAGCACATTGAATTGTCATATGCTCAGTTATTCTGGGATATATTGAGTAATATCTCACTGAGCTTTAAATCTGCTTTTTCTTGATAGCTAACTATTGACACCCTGTCATATGTTTAGTGGTCATTTAGACACCCAATTTTTTGAAGTGCCTGTTCACATCTTTTTCTCTCTCTGTGATAAGAAATCAGTAAAATATAATCTCCTTTCCTTTGTACTGTGCTATCTTGGCTTTTTTTCTTTCTTTCTTGGTTGGAGTATTTTTCCAAATTCTATGGTTTCCATCCGTTTCCTCCTTCAATGATGAGTCTTCGTAGAATAAAAGACAAATGCAGAAGATTGAAATACATTTTTATAGTGCAAGGATTTGAGATAGAAGATTTCCAGAAGCAGAAAAGTTTGGTAATCTTCAGTAATCAAACAAGATTTTGGTGGTCGGTATTTTGCCCCAGTCAACATCCTCTATTGTATTAGTAGCAATGGTTGCAGATGAACTTAGGCAACACTTTTTGCCATTTGCACAGTAGTGTACTTCAATTTCATGTTTTTGGCACTTCACTCTGCACATTCCTTGGCCCTTCTCACATGTAACTACAAGTGCTGATGTCTTCTGTCTTGAGGGGTGTGGCTTCATGCCTCCTGGGAAATATATGGCTATGGTTAGTCTTATGCGATTATGATAACAGAGGACACAGAAATTAGTGCATAGGAGCTGGGATCAAATTGTGATGGACACAGGCACATATGCACAATTCAATTTATTCACAGACTCACAATTACACACAAAGTGAACATGTACTCCCTGTCAATACTCACAGGTGTGCATTTATAACAATGCATCATCACACATGCCAACAAACCAGTCACTCAGGAACATACATGTGTACGCAAGTACTTTGCCTGAAAATACTTCAGTGATACATAGCCTGACATATAATTGCCATTCTAAAAACATTAATCATTAGTAATATTTAGGTCTTTTAAGAGTCCTTTGGAAAGAAAATGGTAACTGAGGCGCAGTTGTGTGCTGGGTCGCCAGCATGTCATTCCCAAAGTATACTCCTGTTGCTCCCGGTCACTCTGCCCCACACCCCCAACCCGGCCAAATACAGCGTATCTCTGGAAACCCGGAGGAGGCAGGCTGAGCAGTTGGCCATGAGAGCCCGGCTTAGACGGCAGCACCTGCTTCAGTGCAACGACCCCAACCGCCGAGGGCCCATTGAAGATCCTGCCTTGATTCATTGGGCCCGTGCAAGATCAGCAAATATCGATCCCAATTTCAGACCCACTCCCAGGAACTCACTCTCAGGAGCTCTCTGTGGAATTGGGCCCCTCTTCTTCTGGTATTATGTTTTCAAAACTGACAGGGAGAGGAAAGAAAAATGTATCCAGGAAGGAAAATTGGATAGAACATTTAACATTTCATATTAAGTCTGGCCATGATGACTATACATATTCTTGCTTAAATAAATCCTCTATTAATCATAAAAAAAAGAAAATGGTAACTACTATCAAACATTTAGCACTACTTGTGCCAAGAATTTTTTATGTTACTTCAATGAAAACGTGCAACCACCTGTCATTATCTCATTTCTCACATAAGAAAACCGAGACACAAAGAGGTGCCATGTTCCTCCTAAAGTCCCCACATTGGTAAGAAGGAGATCCAAGAGTTAATTTCTGGTTTACATGGTTTGCAATTCTGAGTGACATCAGCTATACAGTAGACTAGGAAATTCCATGCCCTCATTTGTGCACAGAAACACCAAATGAACATCCACACCAGGATCAAAGTAGTTTGTAGGAGCTCTAGAAACCAGTTAAGAAGCTGCAGCGGCCGGGCGCGGTGGCTCATGCCTGTAATCCTAGCTCTCTGGGAGGCCGAGGTGGGCGGATTGTTTGAGCTCAGGAGTTCGAAACCAGCCTGAGCAAGAGCGAGACCCCATCTCTACTAAAAATAGAAAGAAATTAATTGGACAACTAA